>OX439483.1:46101637-46314157 GCA_949320155.1 Melangyna quadrimaculata
AGCGTGGCAGTGGGCGAATATAAGTCTTAGTACTTTCAAATTTTGTTTGCGTTTTACAACAAATTGTAAAAATTTGATCAAAAACGTTGGAAAAGTTTCCGAGAAACAATAAAGTGCAAAACTTTGGCATGGCAGTAGGCAGATTCAACTGAAACCTTTCTTCAATTTCTTTTCTTGCTCATATACACAGACTCTGAAAATTGCATCAAAATCGTTGGAGCATTACCGAGAAAAAGAAGAGCGTGAATAGTGACTGTGGTAGAGGCCGGATTTCACTTAAACTATTTTTCAGTATTTCGCCCTACCCATATAAACGCACTGAAAACCAGCCATTGCTGTGAATTCCACGAAGCAAATAAATACGAAAAGGGGGCGTGGCAGTCAGCGGATTTTACTTTAATTATTATTTTAATTGTTTCTTGTTTATAAACACAATCTCTAAAAACTTCATCCAAATCGGTGTACCCGTTTTCCGGAAATCAAAAAAAAAATTACTAAAGTGGGCGTGGCAGTAGGCGGATTTAACTTTTACTATTTTTCGATATTTGTCTTGTCCATATATGTAAATAGATTTTGAAAATTTCATCGAAATCCTTAGAGCCATTTCTGAGAACCCAACAAAGTTATGAAAGTGGGCGTGGCAGTAGGCAGATATTAATAAAACTACTTTCAGAACTTTTATTTTGCCGGAAAGAATAAACTCTGCAAATTTCATCAAAATCGTTAGAGCCGTTTCCGAGAAACAGAAAAGTGGGCATAGTAGTGGTCGCATGTCACTAAAATTATTTTTCGATTTTTTTTTTCTTTTTTCTATAAACAGATAAATTTGCTTCAAATTGTTTTGGTCGTTTTCGAGAAAACCAGCCATTTCCGTGAATTCCACGAAACAAATAGAACAGAAAAGGAGCGTGGCAGTGGGCGAATTTTACTAAAAGAATTTTTTTGATCGTTTATAAAAACAAACTGTAAAAATTTCATCCAAATCTAAGGAGCCATTTCCGAGAAAAGAAAAATATAATAAAAGTGGGCGTGGCAGGGAAATTTACCGAAAAAAAAATCTATAAATCATTGGCGAACGATTTTAAGCAGGCTAAACGACGTTTTGGGTTTAGTGTGCTACTAATTAAAATTTTTCTAATTTTGAAACAGTTTACTAAAATTTTCTAAATTTTAAATACTTTTCCAGACCTGTATAATTTAAGCTTAAGTACAAGTACAATTCCTTGGTACTTAAAATTTGTAAGTACAAGTACAATTCCTCGGTACTTGTACTTACAAATTTTAAGTACCAGTACCGAGGAATAGTACTTGTACTTTAATTCCACAAAGGAATTTAAAAAAAAATTGTATTCATTACTTTAGTAATTAAAAACTGTACTAAATCCTTTTTCAAATACTTTTAATTCCTTAAAGCCCGTATGATACTACATTTTTTTTCATTTTTAAATCATTAAATCAAGACTAATTGTCAGCAAAGAGGAAAAGAGAAATTAGTATTTTTTTTTGAAAAGAACAACATTATATTTTGCCAATTACAATGTCCACAAAAGTAAATATACACCAAAACCCTAGTGTTCTCATGAGCCAAGTGTATACTTTTCTTGTAGTCACAGTGTACTTTGAAATAATTTTTAATTTTCAATTTCTAAAAAGTCAAAACAAAGCTGCCAGAATCTGAAATATATTCATTTTTAATACATTTTTTGTGACTTTTTTACATTAATATGCTTATTGTGTACGCGCTCACTCATATCGATATTTTCAATTATACATTGTTTGAACTACTCTAGTTTCATTTTTAATGCATTAAAAATGATGAAAAAATTTAGTGTCATACAGGCTTAAGTACTTTTAATTCCTTTTAAATCGATCGATTTTAATCCCTCATAAATCGATTGGCGCCCTCAGATTGAAAAGTGAAATTTCTCGGTATATGTTGGTGCTGAAGCGCTGGCCGAAGCAGTATTAATACCACCCTTCTTAATCGATTGGCACCCTCAGATTTTCACATTTCGATATTCGAACGGAACCCACTAAAAGAAGAGCTTTAATATCAAGTATTTTTTGTTTTTTTTTTTCATTTTTGTTTGCTGACAAAATATTTAAAAATAATATTTCATTTAAATTCATATGTAACGCTAATTCCGTAGAATCCTTTCCTTCTTAACGCACATGATATCACTTTGACGGCGACATTCATCCATATTTTAGAAGACAACAACAATATGTTTGTTTACATTTTTACTGCAAAATAAAGCAGATAAGTAATAAGTTTCTATAATATTTTCCTTTCGATTTACAAACTTACATATTTTATTATTCTATTGTAATTGTGTTATGTATGCGCCTGTTCATATAAAATAATTTGGTACAACTAAGTTGTCTTAGAGCTGTTTTTTGGTTTGCTCTTATGAAATATACAATAAATGCTTAATCGAATAAAATTAATATCACATACAGGTTACTCTTTGTGACATGCAGACACAACTTGCCAAGTCTCAATAAGAGCAAGTTCTTGCAAGCCAGTCGAGTATTTTATTTTGTTTTAAAAACTATCAAGGTACCTACGGCGTATGAGTGTTTAAGTGGATGAAAGACAATTTGGCCACAAAATTGTGGTAGTAAGAAGCAAGTAGTACTTGTGTCTTTTGCTTTTAAAAATAAAAGTACATAATTATTAATTATTATATTCAACACTTTTAAATCTTTGCCAGTACCTATACTAACTAAAATTAAATAACTACAAAATTTACATTTTAAGACGATGTGGTAAGTAAATAACTCAAAAGTATAAAACGGTAGACAGCTTCTTCATCTATCCATCAATTCGTTATATTCGCTTAGGGTCCAGTTATAGCGATCAGTAAAAACTATCAGTAAAAGTTGAAAGTCTAAGAGCCCACAATTTTTGGAAGTGGATTGATAACCAAAATATGGGTTTGAGGGTTTGTAGCTAATATATTGAGTTCTATTGGTCGGATGGCTAAGATTATTACGTTTTGACTTAAAGAAAATGACAGAGCATCACGGCATATATTTTCTAAATTTATTTAGGTGGTTGGTAATACCTCTGACAAAATAAATTGGAAAATCGCAGTTTTCAAACCCCCACCCCCGTCAAAGGCTGAAAAAGAAACCTGCCAGAAGATTGTTTTCGATACCATGCTATATGCACATATATACCCTCTTACTCATATTTTGGTTATCAATCCACTCTCAAAATTTGCTGTGGGCTCTTGGTCTACCAACCAATCTATGTACTATCATATATATATATACATTCCGATTTAACAATTCTTTCTTTTTTAAATCAGCTGATGTTTTGTTTACATTTTCAATTCCATAGTATTCCAAAAAAAAAAAAAAACAAAATACTTCATCGGTAATGTAGTGCACTGAATTCATATTCAAATCCGCATCCGCACAAATGTTTTCTTTTCAACGATGCGCGTAGATGAGTGAGACGAAGTTCGTTTGTTCGTTAATATTTTCTTTTTTCAGTTTCAGTCTTGCGACTTAATTCATCGAGCTCGGTAAGAGAGGTTACGCGCGGTTAAAAAATTCTACCCACCCGATTTGTACGAACGTATTTTAATTTAAAAAAAAAATGTACATTTAGTATAACATTTTGAATATTTATGAGTGCTTTAATTATCGTACCAAGCGATTGTGAAACATTAAATTGTGTCAAATTTAAGTGATTTATACACAAAATTATTTTAAAAAATGTTTTTTTTTTTGTACACAATTTTTGATAATGTAATCATTGTTTTGTTACCCTCAAAGTTCAGTTAGTAAAAAGTGTTTTGCAAAAATAAAAAAAATATTGTTTGTCATGTACCTTCATATAAGTAGGTATATTTAATATTTGCTCGCCCCTTAAATTTGCGAATCGAATATTTTTTGTGTTTATTTCTTTTTTTGTTATCTCGTTCGTTCAATGTTATATCAATATTTTTGCGAGTGTTTGCTGTTTGCTCCCCTTTCAGCTGTCATTCCCCAATAAACTGTTTTAATAATACAAAAATATATATGTTAATACGTTTGCCAGCTGCACTTAATACATAGCCCGTTACGTGAATAACAAAAAAAAAACAACAACGGTACGAGTCCACGAGACGCCGACGAGTATAGTACCTATATAATATTTGCAAATAAAGGGTCTATCACCCCCAACCTTCACCTTAAAAGTGTTTATCTAGTGCAAAGTGCCAATTCTATTTAAGTTAAGTGATTGCTGCCGTTTAGTTCAGTTATTAAAAATAATTTTGCACTATCAAACTGAAAATGTGTGTTCGCTGTTCGGGGAAAAAATTTCAAGGTTTGTGTTATTTTTTTTGTGATTTGTTTCATTAATTAGGTGTTTGTTTATTTGTTATCTGCAATATGTTATCGGTGCTATATATAGGAAACTGGGGCATCTTTGCAATGGAGCAAGTTTTGTTTGACGAAATTTGCTGGGTAGATTCAGGTATAAATATTAATACTAGTGAACTTATCGGGTCGGGAAATGAATCGAATTTTAACTCTTGAAGAAAAACATTTTGGAATATGCAGGCATACAAAACCGTGGACTGCGATTTTATTTTGTAAATTCGTATTTCAATCTAAAAATTTCTTTTTTGTGACGAATGGAACAAAATTGGTAATTTATTTATTATTTTTATTGTATTCGTGAAATTTTGTGTATGTTTTCAGTCTTCATTACTCTTGATGCACTTTTAGAAAAGAAAAATCAGCTTGATGAATTTACCAATTAATTTCAAATTGCTTCCAATTTATATAATTGAATTTATTTAATTCATGTTTTTAACACAATTTTCACAATCAACATAAATTAAAACAATGAAAAAATACAATGGCAAACTGAAAACTCAAAAAAATTTGATTGATGTTAGAGCAGACAGAGGTAAATCTGCCAACAAATTTATATCTGTCTATAATAATAATTTAAACTATACGCCTGTAAGACCTCGCCGACAATGCACGGCACTAGTTAGAAGGGATAGAAGAAAAGAACGCAAAGATTGTAAAAATCTGTATTTTGAGTTTTGACAGATCCAAACTAAAAATAAATTGATTTTTTCTACCAATGGAATCTACCAAAAGTTTTATGTGATATAACGTGAACATTGTTATTCTCTTCTTGATCATGAACGTATCGCAATTCTGATGAATATTTTGTGCGATCCGATCACGTTAGAAAATTCGATTTCATAAAAGTGTGGTGTTTTAAACGGCAGATTAAATTAAGAGATGGATTAACTTTAACAGATTAAGTTAAGTCAGAAAATTCAAATTAAATTTCAACCTGACTTTAATCTTTGAAAAAAGTTGATGCGAGCATGGTTTCAACTATTTCTTTGGTGGTGGTTCTACTGGGAATGCTCTATGTTAACTAGATAAAGCGCAGCTCGCTGTATAATATGGCTAATGAGCCGCAATTATAATATTAAAGAGAAGACATGTTGATAGTTTAGAACTGATTTTATTATCCAATATTTCACCGCTATTTATACTACTAAAAATCAATGGGTTATCCCCACTTATGCTTAAGAACTATCTTACAAATACTTTTGTGCTGCATCAGCATTCTATTTTCAATATATACAATATGTTGGGGCAGTCTAATAATTATGACTCAATGAAATTATGAATCTGGAACATAGTGTAACAAAATACTTCTACGACACTTCATGTGCATAGTCACCCAAGTGGTGGCAATGCCCTGAGCACAACACTCAGTTTCGTTTGGTAAAAAAGAAACAAATAAATAAATTTGATATTAAACTTTATAGTTTCGAATATCAATGAAATTTACTATTTCAATTGTGTCGATCGAATACTACATGTGGCTTTGTTTACGTTTGAGAAATGAGAAATGATTTTACGTTAATGAAATGAAAGAATGCTTTTATTACACTACATCCTTCCCCTTTAAAAAAATGATATTTGTGTACATTTCTAAAATTTAAATAAATATCATTTGACTTTTTTGTGATATTGTTATTTTTAGTTTATGTATTTCTAGCTTTAATTAAATTATTATTATGTATTTCATATTTCTTATCATCTAATAAAATAGTACTATTTACACTGTTTTGAGATATAATTTTATATGGTCCTCTAAAAGGTTTATCGAATTTTCTTGTGTTTTGATTTTTTAAATATACATAATCTCCTACGGTAAAGTTTGATTTGTTTACATTTTTCTGAGAATTTTGTCTTTTATATTTGTCTTCAATTAAGTGATTTTTTGCTTGTTCATGAGCATGTCTTAGTTTGCATTTCAATTCATTCAAGTAATTGTCAATATTATAAATTGTATCTTTATTTTCTATTACTTCACATGGAAGTGTACATAATTTTCCAAATACAAGTTCAAATGGTGAATATAAAGTGCCACTGTGTGGTGTAGAGTTATAACAATAAGTATAATATGGTAACCATTCTTCCCAGTTACTTTTATCCCCTACGCTCATAATATATTCATTAAATACTCTATGATTTCTTTCTATTGATCCCATTGTTTCATGGTGAAAAGGTGTGGAAACTATCTTTTCTATCTTTAAAAGTGTACAAATATTCTTTAGCAATTCATTAGTAAATTCTGTTCCTTTATCTGTTTTAAGTTTCTTAAAGCATCCATATTTAAGAATAAATTTTTCTACTATTGCTTTTGCTACAGTATTCGCTTCTTTAGTTTCTATCGGGAATGCTTCTACAAATTTCGTTAAATCACATTGTACCGTTAATATGTATCTATAACCATTTGATGGTCTAAGTGGTCCTACAGTATCAATTGTTATTGTTTCAAATGACGAACTGGGTGTATCTGTAATTACAATATTTTCTTTTGTGTATCTTGTTATCTTTGTTTCATTGCATGTTTTGCAATTGTTAACAAATTTTTTAACCATTTTATTCATATTCTTCCAAACATATTTTTGTTTTAACTTATTGACGCATCTTCTGATACCGCAATGTCCTCCTATTTTGGAATTATGATATTCTTTTATCAATTTGTGCATTTCTTTCTCATCTATTATCTGCTTTGGAGGTTCAAATAATATTATGTCTAGACATTTGTCCTCATTTATATTTTCTTGCAGCTTATTAAATATTTCTTTAAATTTTTGTATGCATACTTCATTAAATATTAGACTATTTCTTGCTAGCGCTAGTCTTTTAACACCGGCATTGTTCATTTTGAATATTAGCTTCCTCAGAATCAATTTTATCTCTGATAAAGATTTATCGCTATATTCTACAACTACAGTGTTTGCTGCTATTATTATTTCATTTATTTTCCTCTTTGTAACGTTACTTTCTTTAAATTCTATCTTTTTTAATCGCCTTATGTCCGATATTGATGTACAGTCCCAAATATGAAGGTAGCTAGTCTCCACGATTGAGTCCAAGGCTATTGCACAATGTTCTTTTTCCTTTGGTATCTTCTCTTTATTTTTATTCATTGCTCTAGTTAAAACGTCTATGTTGTATTTTGGTATCATTTCTTTCAATTCATCAGAATCAATTTTTATTCTTGATAAAGCATCTGCATTGGTATTCATCTTGCCCTTTTTAAAAATTATTTCAAAATCATAATCCATCAAGTCAACTCGTATTCTAGTTAATTTAGATGATGGGTTTTTGTGAGTGAATAAACTGACTAATGGTCTGTGGTCTGTGTAAACTTTGAATTTTCTACCGAAAAGATATGGTCTAAAATAATTTATTCCCCAATGTATTGCTAACAATTCCTTCTCTATAATGGGTTTATTTAATTCGTGTTTATTTAGGGATCTACTGGCATATGCTATAGGTTTATCTGTTCCAATTTCTCCCTGTGACAAAACTGCTCCTAAAGCAAAATTCGAAGAATCTGTAGTAAGAATGAAAGGTTTTTTGAAATCAGGATAGCTAAGTATGGGAGGAGTTATTAAACTTTGCTTTAGTATGTTAAAAGATTTTTCACAGTCTTCTGTCCAAGAGAATATTTGTCTCTTTTTTAATAACAGGTTCAAGGGTTTAGCTATCTCTGCGAAGTTTTTTATAAATTTTCTATAGTAGTTACAGAATGCTACAAATCTTCTAACATCATCTGCATTTTTAGGCAGTGGATACTTTTTAATTGTTTCATACTTCCTTGGATCGGGTTTAATTCCATTTGACGTTATCAAATGACCCAAATAAATTACTTCTGGCTTCAAGAAATCACATTTTTCTATATTTAATTTCAAATTATATTTGCGAAGTCTTCCTAAAACTTTGATCAAATTTTCGTTGTGATCTTTCAAATTCTTACCAAATACTATCACATCATCTACATATAGAAAAGCTGAGGCTTGTAAACCACTAAGAGCTATCGACAACATCCTCTGAAAACTATTTGTTGAGATTTTCAATCCGAAAGGAAGTCTCTTGAATTGGTAATGACCCTCATTAGTTGAAAATGCCGTCAATGGTCTAGAATTTTTGTTTAGTGAAATTTGATGAAATGAGCTTGTCATATCTAGAGTGGAAAAATATTTAGCATTACCTAATTTATCTAATACATCTTCTAATCTCGTGAGTGGAAATTTGTCATCTACAACTTTTTTATTTAAAGACCTAAAATCTACTACTAATCTCCATTTAGTTTGTCCATTTAGTGTTTTTTTTGGAACTATAAGTAATGGTGAGTTATATGGACTAACGGATTCTTCTATTATGTCATTTTTTAATAAATCAGATACTTGCTTTTGTATTTCGTCTAATTGCGTGTTTGGTAGTCTATAGTTTTTTATGTATACTGGATTTTTGTCAGTTAATGCGATGTTTTGTTCGTAGAAATTGTTTGTTGTTAGTTTTTCATCAACATCATGGAAGACATCATGAAATTCTTCACAAATACTTAGTATAGTGTGAGCAGAAGATTTATCTAAGTTGTTTATTTGAATTTTCTCTATTAAGTTTTTAAATTTTTGCTTGTCTTTAAATCTTGTATTATTCGATAATATTCTATATTTGCTCAAGGGTTCTATTCCTATCATGGAATTTTCTATTGTTTCCTCTTTATCTGTAGTATTCAGTATCTTGATATGCTTTATTCCTTTTGCAGGCAATATTGAATTGGCTAAGAAAATTCCCTTTTTGATTTCATTCCCGATGAGAACACTATCTTCATTCAAATCTAGTTTGATACTTTTTACTATTTCTGTTCTTGGTGGAATTGTTAATTTTCCTAAATTCTTCATGGTCATATTTAATGGTAGTGTTATTTCTTCATCTTGTACTAATACTACAAGCACACAAGTTTCATAGTCTATTTTACAGTTATAAGCTTTAAGAAAATCTCTTCCTAGTATTGCATCGGTAGTTATATTTATTTCTTCATTGACAACGTGAAATTGATGTTCTACATTAGCTTCTCCTATTATGAGTTCTAGATTTGATACACCCCTAGAAAATATTATTTTGTTTGTAATGCCGTTTATTTGACATGCCGAATTTTCATTTAATTTTTTCACCATATATTCTTTACAGACAGAAATATCTGCACCCGTGTCAATTAAAAATTTGAAAGTTTTGTTTAGATGTTTTATTGTTATGTTAACGAAATTTGTGTCATATTCCCCATAGAAATTTAATACTTTTTTTGATTTCCCCGATTCTGTTGACCGGGGATACCTATGTTTTCCGACCTAGTATTGTTATTATGGTATCCTCTTGCACTACCTCTACCTCTATTATAACTGTTATTTCTTTCATAGCTATTGCTATAAATATTGTTATTGTATTGTCTGTCTTTATTGTATCTATTATTGTTATTGAATCTAGGGTAAGAATTGTTATATTGCTGTCTACCTCTAAAATTTGTTCTAAATTGCATGACATTGTTTTGTCGCGACGAAACTTCAACTTCAGTAGCTATCTTTATAGCTTCATTGAATGTCGTAATTCTAGATGCTTGTATGACATGTCTTGTAGCTTCGTTCAATCCGTTTTTAAAAGCATTTAGTCCTAACTGATCGTTTAAATTTATTATAACTTTTCTATTTGATTCACCTTGTTCAGCTATTTGTATCTCATTTAATTGAGCTATCAGTAATTCTATTCTTTCAGCAAATCTATGTACTTCTTGAGTTCCTTGGTGTGATCTTGCTAACTCACTATGTATTTTCAATGGATTTGTTTTTGGTTTATAAATTTCTGTTAAAGCCTTTTTAAGATCAGGAAAAAGTTGTGGTTGATTTTCTAATGTAAGAAGCCTGTTTCTCACTTTGTCAATTACTTTTGTTGCTATTATAAATTTGATTAACTTTTTCTTTTCTAATTCCTCACCTAATGTATCAGTATAAAACTCAATTAGTCCTAAAAAATTTGATAAATTTTTCGAATCACCATTGAATTCTGGTATTAGCTTTGTAGCTACCAATATTTCAAATTTTGCCATTTCTTTTGAAATTGACTTTTCTAGTTTTGGTGTTAGTAGTTCTGTTATTTTATTTCTTATTTCTAAGTATAAAATTTGTATCTCTTCTACTTCATCTTTTTTACAAGCTATTAAAATCGTTTTCCAAATATCTTCTACTTCTTTTTTTGTATTTGAAATGTACTCTTCTGAGTATTGTCTACCTGGGCTTTTCTTTAAATTTTTCAATATTCTTTTTAATTCTTCTATTTTATCCATTGAAAGGAAATTAATAGTTTTTTTTTTTTTTTTTTTTTTTTTTTTATATTTGTCAATTTATATATGTTTTATCTTTAAACATTTTGTTTAAACATTGTTAAGTCTATTTCTCAATACTTGTTTTCTAACATACTTTTTATAATAGGAGTGTATTTTTGCAAATAACAGAATTATTATTATAAAAAAAATGTATATATTTATGTTGCTGCTGTTAAAAATCTGGTTGGTTTGACTGCTATTCAGGTTGTTATTAATTACTTCCTTTGACTGCGGCTGTCCCATTTTCGTAGTTCACAAATCAATTTATTCTTTAAAGCCTTGTCAATTGTAATTGCGATTATTCTGTGGAGTTCAGCTTTTCGTTGTCGTTCCCTTACTGCTTTGCCGGCTCTCGGTCTTCTGGTTTTTACAGGGGTTTTGGAGATTTGTGTTGCAGATGTCTTTTTATTTCTTCTTAGGTATTCTTCAATCGTCAGGGGTTTCGGGCCCGCTGTTTTGGGAGTGGGTGTATACACAGGTGGTGTAAACTTTAGTGAGTCGTCTGTCAGAGGTGTATATTCCTCGACCTCGACCGATGATCTTCTTGGTGTATTCAGTTCTTCAAAAAGCTCATCGAGTTGTTGCTCGTTGTAGCTCATTTCTTTATGGTCCGCTACTGGTGGTAAAACAAAATATTTTTTTTTTTGTATACCTAACAGTTTGGCAGGATCGCCATGTGGTGGTTCTACTGGGAATGCTCTATGTTAACTAGATAAAGCGCAGCTCGCTGTATAATATGGCTAATGAGCCGCAATTATAATATTAAAGAGAAGACATGTTGATAGTTTAGAACTGATTTTATTATCCAATATTTCACCGCTATTTATACTACTAAAAATCAATGGGTTATCCCCACTTATGCTTAAGAACTATCTTACAAATACTTTTGTGCTGCATCAGCATTCTATTTTCAATATATACAATATGTTGGGGCAGTCTAATAATTATGACTCAATGAAATTATGAATCTGGAACATAGTGTAACAAAATACTTCTACGACACTTCATGTGCATAGTCACCCAAGTGGTGGCAATGCCCTGAGCACAACACTCAGTTTCGTTTGGTAAAAAAGAAACAAATAAATAAATTTGATATTAAACTTTATAGTTTCGAATATCAATGAAATTTACTATTTCAATTGTGTCGATCGAATACTACATGTGGCTTTGTTTACGTTTGAGAAATGAGAAATGATTTTACGTTAATGAAATGAAAGAATGCTTTTATTACACTACAATTATATGATCTCTTGATGAAGTTGTTAGGTGTGTTTGTGCGAGTCAAATATTTTGTTGATGGTTTTTCGTTAGAAATTCAGCAGGAATGAATAACTCATCAACTGCATCATGGCACATTGCTGTTTTGCTTTTGTTTAATTAATTTATTTCATGCATTTACCCCGAACATCGAAAGTTAGTATGAAAAGTCAGCCAATTCTTACCATCGTGAACAAAATCTGCGGCTGCTTGATTTTTCCTTCTTCCCTGAGTAGGTACCATGAACATCGAGAGTTTGGATGCATATCATTTTTTTCTCGAACAGTTTTATATAAGTTATAACGTAAGCACTGCGTGCTGTTTTCAACAGTATTTATCGTAAGTGAATTAAGCAATAGTGATTATCAACTTATAGTTTGGAGGGTTCTGCCAATATTCAGGGATCGATCCAATTTTGTTGACGGAATTGAATCATGACCAAGCGCAATTACATCGTGTGGTCTGTAGCCAGCCTTAGGGCAATTTTCAAATGTGGTTTGGTCTCGGTTCATCCGAGGCTTAGCTACTTGTGTAGTTATAGCCAAGCCCATACTTCAATCCTTACTAAACCTCATTTAATCTATCAAAATCGATGAGCCAAGGTCTTGATCCCCAAATCAAATTTTGTTTTTAAAATTGGTTATTATTATAAACATAAAGAGTCAAATTTTCAGCGATGAGAAGATTTAATTTAAACTCAAATTATTAAATCACCAAATTAGAAGGGTTAACATGAGCTTAACTCCGAAACTCGGATATTCTCGCACTGAAAAACTTGGCCTGGGAAAAAAACAAGAATTGTCTTGATTTTGTTAAATTTTTTTATTTCTGACTTGATTTGTTGTATGCTAAAAACACATTTTTCGTCAGCAGCATTTTCAATCTGATCTACCCTGATCCTTTCATATCAATTACAGAATCCGCAATATTTTTTACAGGGAGTTGACTCCATCCGCAACGACTTTGGTGCACATTTGAAATGTCAAAAGTTGTATGCGGATGGGCTTTTTAAACTACGTTACCGACTTTCCTGCAATTTTTTTTACAGCGGATTCTAATAGAAACAAAAAAAATTGAAGAAAATTGGATGAAGCCATCCGCAGACCATTCGTCGGATTCTGTTATCGGTTATCAATTTTTTTCATTAATTTATAGATTACAAATTTATCTTCACCCCGACTACAGAGCCCAATGAGTGGACTACAGATGGGTAGTAAAAATACCAACACCGTGTCCGAATCCCTACAACTCATTTATCGGATTCTCTAATCGGTTTGCTTGTTAAGTATTTCCAGAAGCAATAGTTTTATTATATTTATCTTTAATTATTTATATCTTTTTGTTCTTATACCATTGTTTTATGAAGATTATCTACCATACAAAATGCTTAGTAAACTTTTTAACACCAATAAAACTTTCTTACTCACTTCTGGAACTCTATACAAAAACTCCTCTTTGACTCCCGCTTTCCATCGAGCTCTAATGGGTTGACAGATTTGTCTTCCAATTTGGTACAAATATGCATCGAATTTAAAAGAAATGATTCTCTTATTTTTGAAAGAGATTTTCCTTAAAAATACGTCTATTAAATTATGATTTTTATACCAAACATTTTCGAGCTTATGTTCTGATTTAAAAGTATACCTACTAAGGGCCAGTTTTTTAGTGTTGGAATAAAGTTAAATCCGAATTAACTCACTAAATTTGATGAGTTAACTAACTAACAACTGATTTCGATTTCTAACACATACATTTATTCCAGTCACAAGTGTTCAAATACCTAATTTAAACATGTTTATTCAATATGTTATTTTTGTTCAATTAAATAGAACAACACTTTAGTCAAGGTTAAACCTGAGGTTGACAGCTCGTAGATAATAATTTAAATCTCTATAAAATATCTTTTTACAGTTATTCAAGGTTTATAAATACAAAATGATAACAGATAACATTCATAATTTTATTTCCATTAAGGCTTTACTTTGATTTAAAAATAAGATCGAGCGATAATCGATCTTTGATCGACTTACTTACCTTATGCGAAAAAATCATTTAAAATAAGTTTATAGATTTCAGTTGTTCTAGCTTCTAGGTATAAACTTTATCTTAAAATGCTAAAAGTGCCTTTCTTTACCATGGTAATTGTATACTTTAAGTTGCGAGGGTGGCAAAGTTCCACTGACTCAGAAAATACAAAAAAAAAACCTATAACTTAAGGTGATTTGTTTATTTATTTAAGTGACTTTTTGAGGGTTATCGCAATATTTATTATCATTATCAATCCATATACCTAAATAGTTGTTATTTTTTATATCATTTTTTACCTACAGTCTAACGTATTTTTGATTACAACAGCCTATAGGATAGGTATCGATAAAGTTATTCTTTTTTCGACCTACAATGGTTTTCTATGACCAGAAGCCCCAAAACAAACAAACAACAAAAAAAAAAAATAATACTATGCGTTAGCTTTAATTTATTTGTTTTTCCAATTTGACTGATAAGTTATAAGTAGTGTGGGCTGAAATTTCTCTGAAATATGCCGGCTTGGATTTTTGATATACATAATAGTGTGATAGTTAGACACATACACATATAAAATACAAATATGGAACAAACGTAGGTGGGTCTTTCTTAAGTGTGATATTTAGGTTTGGACTAGGTGAAAACCAAATATTAGACCCTTTTTGTTGAGTTTTGGGCGAGGTGCAGTTATTTTTTTTTGTGTTTCTTCAGTGGATAGCAGTTATGAAATTCCTAGAAGAAATTTATATTTGAAATTGTAGGTTCACGTACACATTTAACATGTTTAGTTTACCAAATTTTTGTGTCATCACGAACACGAACTCTCCCTTTTTATGGCTTCACACTTTTTAAATAGGAATATAGGGCAGTATTAATTAAATGGAAACATTTTTTTTACATTTAAACTGTCAGTTATTCTTTCTAGTTCTTATTCTAGTGTTGCCAGTTTAAAAAAAAGAACTATATTTAATACCCTGTTTGTTTTATGTAAAATTCCAATAAAACTTAGTCTCAGTCTGCATTAATTGTTTAATGGTTTCACCGCAGAGAAATAATTTGACATTGCTTTTCATTTGAAATGGAGGGAGTGAAAAATGAAAAACTCGGAATTTACAAAGGAAAACGACATAATGGAAGCAAAGTGTCTGATTACACGGTTCGTGTTTCCGTTTCTTTCGTATTTTCGACAGACATTTACGTTCGCGATTTCACGCTTCGTGAAAAAACGTACGTTATATTGACGTTCATGGAATTTGGGGTTGTTGTAATAATTTTAAATGTTTTTTTTTTTATTAAATATTTTTTCTCAAGTATTTAACTAAACTCATTGCGGTTGTCTGTAGTAGCCCGTAGCGTAATGGTTAGTGCGTTCGACTGTCTCGCTGGAGGTCTGGAATCGCTTCCCAGCCTCGTCCACCTAAAAACAAAAAAGTTTTTTTTCAGGGCTACTGCCTCTTGCGAGGAATTGACAAATCCTCCAAGAGTATCACTTGTCACGAATAAGTGCTTCTCGTCTAGCCATTCGGATTCGGCATAAAATTGTAGGTCCCTTCCATTCCTGTCGAAAGGCGCACACAGGAATGGTTGCGAGCTGTTAGTCACTAGGCCCTGGTTCTTCATGAGCCGTTGTGCCACCCGATTTATTTTTTTACATTGCGGTTGTCTAATCAGAAACGTCAAAGTTCAATCAAAAAAAGTCTTGAAATATACATTCGTGCTTTCCTTACTTCCTTCCCCCTACGTTTCTACATCACTTGTAAAATTTGTCAAAAAGACGAAATAATCAACCAATCGGGGCCAAAATGATAAAAAAGTTACATATGTGTCAAACGATGCAAAACCTGTCAATTTTCGAATGAATACGTTCAGCGCGATTTTGGTGTAGATTATTTCGGTTTGTGAATTCATTGTTCTTTTAAATATTAAGGTAGATTACTTTTGAATCTACTGTACTAAACCTTAGGTATACATTTGAATGATAAATTTTCGAGCGTTGAAGTTGAAAGTGCCTCTTTGTTCACAGACATCTTTAATTTATTAATAAGTTCGTTAACCAACAATTTAATCAAAGATTTTTGTCGAGTTATTTAAGTTGTTGAT
Organism: Melangyna quadrimaculata; assembly: GCA_949320155.1. Taxonomy (NCBI): domain Eukaryota; kingdom Metazoa; phylum Arthropoda; class Insecta; order Diptera; family Syrphidae; genus Melangyna; species Melangyna quadrimaculata. Next base: position 46,117,734 of record OX439483.1, read on the forward strand.
TATCTAACTCGCTTATCAGCCGATTCTGTATAGATAAAATTACAGATTTAACTTACTGTAAACAAAATGGCCTTTAGGATCTTAAATCAAATTTAATTTCGGTTAAGTTGGTGGAAATATTATTATTAGCAAGAACTTACTCCGTTATCAGCTTCTTTAGAAGCCATTTTAACGAAAACAAATTTTTGTCTACTTTCAAAACTAATAAAAACTTAACGAAACAGAGATTTTAGCAATATATCGTTTCGCACGAATCTTTCACATCGTCCCCTACGGAAAACTGATTAGGTATCCGATGATCAAATGAAGAAGAAATATTTTTTATATTTCGTTAAGTTATTTTTTGTGCTGTCAATTGCTCAAAAGAAGACGTAATGTCTGTTCGTTAACTTATTTCCTAAGTTCCGTCAGTCCTAAGTCCTGTCAGTTTTATTTTTTGTATATGAACTGTTTAGCAAAAATTTGGCAAGAAGTTTTTCAGGGAGTAAAAAATATTGGCAATTTAGGGAAGCAAAAAAAAAAAGACCTAATATAGAACTGAAGTAATCAGAGCAATCAGAGAAATAAATAAAAAAAAAAAAAAATAAAAGTCGCCACTATTAATCAAAATCTATTGTCTACCAAACCTATTTTTTTATAATTTATTTTACTGAATGAATATTTTGCCCAATATATTTCCGATGAAAACCCGTTTCTTTTATTTAAATATTTAAAAAAATGTGAACGCTACAAAGCTTAGCTCAAAGCACCAATTATTCCGCTCAAAAGGTGTAAGATGTAAATACTGGACAATTTCCATGAACATTGGATGTATTCATCTTTTTGTTTTATTTTCAATAAATTTAATTCAAGATTAACCCATTAAATTCAATTTATTTACATGACTTTCGGTAGTTACTCAAATACGTACACCATACATACTCGTAAGACAGCAGAAAAACAATTTCTGTGTATCTGGTTGTCGTGTTGCAATCGCACTTTATCTTAAACAAATTTATCTTTTGTGTCAACACCACACTGATGCCAACAGTCCCACGCAATATGTAAGTGTATATATACAAACCAAATGCCACAACCTATCAAAATGTCCAAAATATTATAAACTCTTACTTTGAGATTCTTAAGAAAAATAAAAAAAAACACTACAAGATGCAAGCATTTCCAACTATACTATTATAAGACGAGTATGCCATGCAGTCTGCCCGGCGAGCATATTCCAAAGACAAACCTCTTTGCTGCTATATTTAATTCTTAACCAGCTCAAGAGTGAGGTAAAAATTAAGCGTAGGTGAGTGAATAACCATTCCGCACAAGGCCGACAACAGCCTTCTCTCATTCTTCTCTCACTCTTACTCTATTCCCCCATCTTTGTCTTTATGTCAGCAAATGATCTAATGCACTTCAGTGTTGCTTCACGGACTAAAGCAATGTATTTTGCATTTCCTATTGCACTCCGTGTTCCAGCTATAAAGATCCATGTTCCGATAGCCAGAAGCTCGCGAGTAAAATATTTTAATTGCGCTTACCCTTTATTTGTTAATCATAAGTTTTACCATTTTATATCTCATCGCACTAGGCTTGTATGCAATTAAGTAAACACAGCTACCCACTTAAAGTTCCATCCAAAGTGACAGCCATATGGGCTGTCATTTCCTTTAACCGGAAATGTGAGCCAATGTTGGGATTTGAAAAAATGCAACAGGCGGCCATAGAGAAATTTCATTTAAATATGTATCTTTAAAAGTGTAACTAACCGCAGTCATATTTGAAGTTTCATTTTCGAGGAAATTATCAGTGGGTGGTGTGATGTGATATCAAGTTCAACATGACTTACTTATTTTTTTTTTGTTTAGAGAAATTTCTGTCAAAAAGTGACAGCACTCTTGAAAGTGTCAGTTCGATGATACTTTCGAATGTCATCGTGATAGCATTGTATAGACTTGAAAGTGACAGTTCTTTCAACTGTCAACAATGATCAACTCTATTGCTTATGGCTGTCACATTAAATTCGATATGAATGTCAAGTGTCATCTATTCAAACATTTAGCCCAAAGTGCAATGCAAGTGCAATATGCCTCACGTATGATCGCACAGTTACAGGAGTTGCAGTTTTGCTTTTGGCACGAGCCATTTCAGTTAACTGCCATAAGTCCATCTGTCCATCATAATACTACTTATGTGTATCTATCCATGTGTGAGGTATATGGACATAACCTAAAGCGACAAAAAAGTGGGTGGGTTATATTGACGTGCCTCTGTATCGTTGTTGTTGTCGTGGTCATTTCGTTTTTCGTCATTGTGGCTTTGGTCAGTCGCTTACAAACAAATAGAGGCATAATTTATTGCTTCATTTGAATTAGGCTATACGTTACGGTATAAATGAATGACACTTCTATGTCTCAACTCTCGAGGACATTTAAATTTATGCAAAATTTTGCAAATGGACACTGACAAAATGTTCGCAGTAAATTAACTCGTGACATAAAATTCGAATGTAGTATTATAAATACGTCTTTTGGGTTGGGAAATAGTTAAGTTTTATGTTTGTCTGACCATCATCGTGGGTGGTTTTAGGGGGTGTTTAAATTTTACTGTTTTTTTTTAGCACGAATAAAGGTTTGCCGTTGGCTGAAAAAGTCAATGAGAACATTATTGTTCACAATACTTCTGATTTTCTGACTCATTTATTTAGTGTACATTTATAATTTTAACAATTGAGTCGAATTACACCACCCAAACATGCTAGAGGTAAAACAGTTTTCAGTAGAAATACTACTATAACGGTATTGCGTTCATTGTAACTGCACTTTAAACTGTCAAACCGTTTGCGAGGAAAAAGTTCGCCTTCTGTCAAATCGCTTCTGTTTCAAGTGTGCATCAAAAAAAGAACTGCAGAGTGCCGTGAAGTACGTGGTAATACAGAGTCATCGTACATGATTTTACACTAAAGCCAGGTGGGGTTGTGTCTTGTGTGGAAGGTCAAATCTGCAAAACTAAACTTAATTCTGAAAAATAATTTATGTTTGCTTCGATAAGTGTTTCAGCAAGATAAAATATAAAATTCATGAATTTTTCTGCCTTCTACATAAATATACATATAACAAACGCTGAACTGTAAAAAAAAAAACGCGTATCAATAGTTATTTGCATGATAAGCGCGAAAGGCATTCATTCTTCGTTGTGTATTGTCATAATTTGAAACATACTACATAATTTGAAAAATGACATTATTTATACAACTCGTACGACAAATGCTGTAATTTTTTGTATGATAGATAAAGTGGCAGATTGGAGGACACTTACACGAAAAAAAGGAAAAGGAAACTGTCAATCCAGCTAAAGGGTAAAGTACCAGATGACCATATTCAGTTAAAACTTTTAAGCTGTTTCTAAGGCCAGGTGCTCACCTTAAGCTTTTTTATCTATAAAACTTTGTCTTGCTGCTCTCAGAAAAATACTCAACATATTTATATGTTTACATGTTAAATCATTTATTAACTTATTGTTTTTTTATTTCGTTTCAGATTACTAATGTTAATATCTGAACAATCTTAAGGTAATATCATTAAATAAATTTAAATAAATATTTTAGCTTTATTATTTAAGATTATAAGACTTATATTAAATACAAATATTGGCACAAAATTTGAGTCGATAAAGTACGATGTTAAATTATTTTTAGTATGAAACTATGTTAAACACTGTATTTTGCTTATTTCAAGCGAGTTTAGAATCGTACTATTTCCTAACATTTTACTTAAGCTAAAATCACCAGCTTTTAAGTTGGTATCGTACTGCCTTCCACGGTTGCCACGTTGGCCAGTTGTGACCAAATTTGGTCATTTTATTTACACTTGCTCATTTTTGTTCTCCATCTGGCCACTTTTTTTTGAAGAATAAATATAAAAAAACTCGACTTTTAATTTTCGTTTTCTCAAAATGAAGCCTAATTTATTTTCATCGCCTAATGTAAACGATGCGTGTGTTAAATTGAACGCACTGCATTACCCATCCATGACCACTTCATTTGACAATTTATTGAAGTTTGAAATATGTTTGTGTTTAAACGTTTAAAACATACAAAATGGATAGGTACATAAGTAATAAGATAATATATTAATAAATCTTTCTTGTAAAATTAAAACAACATTACCAAAGGTTTGTTGTTGTCGTTACCACACATCTCAGCTGCTGCTGAAAGAAAGTTTTATGATTTAAGTTTAATTAAAACTAAGTTAAGAAACAGAATTAACTTTGACACCATAAATAATATTATGTTGTCCAAAGAGATTGACGAGGAATAATGTTAATATTTCTTATTATGAAGAAGGGGTGATCACATTGCCCTTAAAGTAATTTTTTGAATTATGTTGTACCTTTTGTTTATTTGTTTTTATTTATTTCTAATTAATTATTCATGATAGTAGATGGAAAAAATATGGCTAACTTTAATTTTCTGTGTACTATGAAGTTTTCAGAATTGTATTATTTTGGTCACTTTTTACTCGTTTTGGTCCTTTTTATTTTCAATTTTGGTCACAAGTTTTATTTCTAAGTGGCAACCGTGACTGCATCTAGTATATGACACTTTGACGTTTGTTAATGTCAGAATGAGGTATGTTTGTGAATTTTTTGCACGATCTGTCTCTTTTTGGATGTGTTCACTAAGAGTATATGAATGAAATTGGTTTAAGTATGATATCTTCTAGTTCAAAAGTATTTAAAATTAAGAAAATGTTAGTAGGTGAAGGTGGCCCACCAGGGTAAAATGGCCCCCTTGCTAGAAATCGTTGAATCGAACAGAATTAGAAGGTTTTGTGAACCCAATTCTTTAGTTTATCTGGCAGCACCGACATATACGAAATGTTAGCAACTTCAGGATGTTATTTGAAATTTGCCAGATCAAAATGTCTCTAGCCATCTCGAAAAGTAGAAACAATAAAATTTTGGGAAAAATTTGTTGACAAAAAACTGTATAAAAAACGGTGAATTTTGGAGAAAGCAGTTAATGCATGTAAGTAACAAGTATTTCCTTTTAATTTACTGAAATTGTTTGGCTTAAAACAATTTCTGTCTGTTCGGAATTAAAACTTAAATAAAAAATCCTAAACGGGCAAAATGGCCTACTTAGCATTCGGGTAAAATGGAATAGTGAGCCATTTTATACTTACCCTTACATTTTCATTTTCTTTATAGTGAAAATGGTTGGAAAATATGAACGATCTATACAGAGGCATTCCTGGACTAATGACTTAGTTAAAGCCCTAAATGAATCCAAATGGAATAGTGAGCCATTTTATACTTACCCTTACATTTTCATTTTCTTTATAGTGAAAATGGTTGGAAAATATGAACGATCTATACAGAGGCAGTCCTGGAATAAGGACGTATTAAAGCCCTAAATGCATCCAAAACGTTCAATGTTCGGTGTTTTGGTTTTGTTTATGTTTATTTAACTTATAAGTTGAAGTTGTTTTAAATGAATTGTTGTTTTTATTTTTTGTTGAATTTTGTTTATATAAATTTTACTTTGAAGTTTGATTTGTTTTAAATAAAGTTTAAATTAAATTGAAAATGGTTTTTGGTTTACTTGCCTGGTTGGGTTACTTGCAAGGGTAATATTGCATACTAGTATGCCATTTTACCCGGGCAATTTTGATCGTTTGCATTTGAAGGCATTTTGAAAATTAAATACTTTTTGGAACTTTTTCTACTCGTAAAGCAAAAAAATGTATGCGTTATTGATTAAACTTTGCAAAGAATATAAGACTTCAGTTTGAATGTCACTTTTTTCCGAGTTGTGAGACATTTTCCTTAGGGGGCGCCATTTTAGGCCACCTTCCCCTAAACTATTTTAAAATTAGTATCGTACTCAAACCTTAATATTAGACTGTTTCAAATTTTGCACCATTTTCGTTAATACTGCACAAAGTTGTGTGCCAAAAACTTCCCCTATTTGGTTTGTGATCAATGTGCGCTTCTTTATGTGCGAAAAAATCTTCTGTAAATGAAAAGAATACCTATCAATTTTTTTTCTGAAGATAATCAATCATACAATAAATAAATTTGCAAATATGTATCTATGTAATATTAAAAACCCAAGAAAAAGTACCTACGATGATATACATTAAAGTCACAAAAAAAGTTGAACAAAAATGCTATGTCGTTTTGACGTCAACTTGCTGATAACAACTAATGCAGCTTGACATTGACGATGTACATATATTAATATGGTTAGATAATTTTTTTATAATTTTTAATGTTTGTAGTTAATGGGAAAATAATAAAAAGAAGTTAAAATGGAGCAATTTTATTTTTTTGATTTAATACACAAAAAGTTTAAAAAAAAGTTAAAAAAAATAGTTTTCTTTCATTTTAGTTTTTTTGCAGAACAAAGAATTCATACAAAATTTTAAATGCAATTATTTTTCACTAACTTAATCAATCAATCCAATGCCAAAAAAAAAGAGAACTTCCCTATTTTTTTTCACAAAAACCTGACATTTAGTATTATTAGAACTCTTCTAGAGATAACATGTACCAAGTTTAATCAATATGGTTAGAGCCGTTCTTGATAGAACTTGATAAGACCGAAATCGTTGTATGACAGCTACCGTCTTGATGAGTAACAAACAAAACTTTATAATTTTCTTCTTGGGAAACACATAAAAATGCTTCACACATCAAAAATGCTTCAAACCTTTCGTCTTTTTGACAGGCACGTACGTCCATGTTTACACCGTTCGCGAAAATGCGTACGTACTTCCTTTTGTAAGACCATAATTCTGTATTACACTGTAAATACAAAATTCTGTATGTCAAAATACTGTGTAAACAAAATACTGACTTGCTAAATTCTTTTTTGTAAAATGCTGTACTGCAAAATACTGTATTTTCAATTATGTTTTTTTTTTTTTTTAAGAAATTTTCTTAAAAAAAAATAAAACACATAATACTAGTTTTGAATATAATTCTGTTGTGTTGTGTTTACTGACAATCAAATCATAACTTTATACAAATATAATTATGTTATTCAATTAAAAAGTTCAAGTGACCTCAACTCCAGAACTCCAGAAAAGAGTGAACAAAAAATTACTATAATAAATTGATATAAAAATTGATATTTACCAAAAAAGACGAGAAAACTCAAGAAATAATTTTAGAGGCAAAATAAAGCGAACGAACAAGAAGTAAATATGTAAGTGTGGAATTTAGTTTTCTCTCTCCTTTACCCTTAGCTCCGAACTAGGTTCCGATATACATATATTAATCAATCAATTTCGATCTTTTATTGTTTCAGGTGGTAATAAGAAAGTTATGGCGTCAGTATAAAACCTCTATTAATAATCCGTATTTCAAAGTTCTGTAAAAACGCTGTAAAAGAAAGTGCGCGCGCACTTTTTTACATTATCAAAACGATATTTCTTTTACAGCATTTTTACAGAATTTTGATGTACATAATTTTGAAATACAGTATTTTGACCAACCAGAATTTAGCTATACAGTATTTTGCTCATATACAGCATTTTACACATACACAATTTTGACATACAGTATTTTGGCATACAGTGTTTTGAATACAGTATTTTGCCACATACAGTATTTCGACCCCCACCCAAATTTTTGTAATCACTTCTTTCTGAAATATACTCGTATGTATATTACGTATAGTCAACTGCGAAAAACAATTTTCAAAGTTCAACAATAAAAAGTTAAAATTTTCATTCCTGCTTTCGTTACTTCCTTCCCTTTACATTTCTACTACCCTCACCCAATTCGTCAAAAAGACGAAATAACCGAAAAAACAAATCGTGTAATCGGGGTGTAAGGCCTCTTTTTATTCACTAAAAATTGAACATAAAAGCCCAACTATAATAGAATTTAACTCACATTTAACTTACACAATCCCTGTTCGTAAACCATAATGCAATTGAGGTGAGATTTGTTAAGTTTCGTTAAATTTTTGCAAGAGCGATTCCAAACAAATACAAGTACAAGAAACAAGTAGATACGCGAGCAAAATTGCATTATGGCTATGCGTAGTACTTTCGCAAACATAGGCAAATTTTCGTTGGAAAGATATTATAGTTGGTATAAGATATTATAGTTGGGCTTTAACTTTGTATTTTTTACGGTCAATTTGAGAAATAATTTGTATTCACTCGAATTTGACGTTTTCAACTTTTAATTTTCAACTCTAGGGTTGATCAACTTTGGATTTTCCAACTCGCCGAATTAGTAGAAGTTAGCGAGCAAACTTGGTAGTTTTTTTTTGCTTTTGTTTATTTATTTATATCATTCATGTTTCTTTATTCCAAAATGAATAAAGAAACATATTTACATTCAAATAGAAAATTATGATAATGCAAATCAAAAGTTGAAAATGACGTCTGGTGTGACATTTTTCACAAATATCTCAAGGATATTTTAGAAACTGTAGGTTAGTCAACTTTTGAAGTTCGTATATTTTGGAGTTCAAATTTAAAGTTGTGAATAGAGCGTTATTCAACTATCAGTTCAACTACAGATTTAATGTAAATTTTTTAAGTTGACAAACTTTGGAGTTTTGAGCAAGTTGAGCAATACTGAATAAAATGAGGCTACATGTTATTCTTTTAATATTTGAACATATTTGAAAGCATCAGCATTTTTTCTTAGTAAGAAAGAGTTTCGTAAAAATAACATTTGTGTTTTTAGGTGGAATAAGCTCTCCAATGAAATTAACATTACACCGAAGCGAGGGTTACTCCTTCGTGTTTTATAAAAAAAAATTCTTAGCAAAAAACTACCGAGTTGTATAACCAGCTACCGAAATTTCCTTTAAACAGAGTTAAACCGGTTTGTGTTTAAAAGCATATAAAGGGTGTCCTAACAAGAGCGCCACATTTAAATTTGCTGCCATTTTGTTAAGACTAGTTGTACGGTGAACTGTTTTCGCAAAACTTTCACCATTTTTTAAACGTGTTTTTACAATCATTGAACGTTGTTGGTTTAAATACTTCTCCATATTATTAAATCGCATGGTCTGTACGTGACAACTATCAAAAAAAATCATCGTACAACTCGTATTAACAAACACTGAACCAAATCCTTACGTAAATGCAACGAAAAACGTCATTGTTTCAACGACTTTTTAGTTACAATTCAGCCTATGTTGGAATTCGTTATCTCAACAATTAGTCATTCGTTCTTAATCAAACAACGAATTTTCGTTGAGTCAATGAAATATTTTAATTAGACAACGTAAAAGCCTATTAACGAAATCTTTCGTTGAGTCGACGAATTTATTTCATTAATTACCGATATTTTAAATTCAGTCAATTTATTTTTTTCATTAATTAACGATATTTTCGTTGATTCAATGAATTTCTTTCATTGGTTAACGTAAAATATTTTCGCTGGTTAGTGAATTATTCGTTAATTAAATAAATGGTATTATGTATAGCTTTTTTTTTACTTTTTATATTAGTGCACACAACATTCTTGTTAAAGAATCTGCTAGTGAAGAACAAACAAAAATAGCTTGATGACAGGGTACTGATTGAAGACATTAGGAATGATAAAACTTGTATGGGCACCTTGCCAACAGGCACTTTTCATTTGTGTTTTGTTCATTTATACAGGTTATTCGACAAGAATTAAGTGTGAACTATAACCAAACAGATTTAAATTCTATTTTCATTAAAATATGATTTTTTTTCGACGCTTTAGTTATTTTACATTATTGAACGTAATTTTTTGTTGAGCCATCGTAAAACAACATAATATTTTCGCCAATGTTTTTCGTTGTATTATGAAAGCTTTCATCAAAATAAACTATTGGCTTTAGAGTTGTGGTAAAAAGTGTATGAAAGCACTATCATTGACACAATGGAGCCATCATCAACCAACATATTTTTTAAAATAAGTGTTTGATTGGGCCAACGAATTTTGCGTGGAGTCAACGAAAACTCTGCCAACGTAAAGAATTTCATAACTTTACGAAGAATATTATTTTCAGTGAAATAGCGGCAAATTTGAATCTGGCGCTCTTGTTGGGACACCCTGTGTATGCTTTTAAACACAAGCAGGACAATATTTTACTAATTTAATTTGGCTTCAGGAAAATGAGTTTTGAAAGGTCTAATTGTAAAAATACATAAGCAATTAAATCCAAAGTTTCAATCGGATACCACTTTGCCTACGCTATCCATGTTTTTGACAAATAAAGACATTGTAAAAACGTTCAGTTTCATTGAACGTTCAAAAATAACAAAGTCAACTCTCGCCTTAGCCGATATCCAAGAGTACATAAATGCAATTATATTTTTGTGTTTATTTTCAATTTTGTTAAACAGACACCATGACATACATTTCAGAATGATTAGTGTTTCTCTCTTGCTACCACTCGAAATAAAACAAATTTTCAATTCTGCGACTGCAATAATATCTATTTGAAATTAGCAAAATTTCCGTCACAACTCAAATTGCACATAGTCACAACACAACTATATAGTAGTACTAGACAAAAATCTAAAAATAGAAAAGTTTTCTTGAGCTTGACAAAGAATAGCATACGGTCTGTCGTCTGTATGTTGAAAATGTTTCAAATTATAAATTTTCTGTTTCAAAGTGTTTCGAGTTCAATGAAAAAATAAACAAAAAATTGTTTTCGTTTTTTTCTATTTCTTAATGAAAAATAAATTTTTACATTCATAAATAACATTGATCATCATTATTCTCACAACACTCAAAATGGTTTATGCTGTATTACATCATCGACAATAACATCATCGATGATGATTCGAATTTTCATCTAAGAGGTTTATATTTTTTTCCATTAAAGTATCAAGCAGTAACCGCTTGCAAAATGGTATTCAAAACGAATTAAAAAATAAATGTGTGTTCGTAATGTCGGTCATAGACTGTATTTTCAAGTGCTGGCGCAAATTGTATTATGCTTTATTGTTGATCAATGGGCAATAATTGGCAAGCATTATAGTGTACCAGAGGAGTAATCTGGGTAGCATCTTGTCTTACTATACAAATAATTATGACATACTGTACATAGATGTACATTTAACTAGTATTATCTATTAAGTTAGCTACACACATGTTGGATCAACTTAAAGGGTGTTTTTTTGTTGTTGCTTGGGTAGATTTCACTTGGTCGACTTTTAAGTTTCTGACCTAATTGCTGGACTGGATACTAGCACAACACGAAGAGTACCTACCGATACTATTTGACCATAATGCTAGTTGGTTGTTGGTGAATTACGTTCAAGATTTTTCTCATGGGTAATCTAGTTTCGTATTTACATAATACATTGCATGACCGTAAAAAAAATAAAAAATATATACGTAGTTTAAAAAAAACACCCTGTTATTTTTCTTCTCTTGATTATGATTTCATATACGGAATATCAACTTGGCAAAGAAGGAGTTCCTCATTCACTCCCATCAGTTTTGTGTCATGTCAGTCGGGTTGGTCGTCCGTCGGTCCTTCGTCTGGTAGTATAATTACGATAAAGGTCAGTAATTATAAGACAAACACAGCACAATGAAAATGAACTCTGTGTGTGGCTGTGTTCGCAGAGTTCGCCCACGTTTACCCAGCCATCAAGATTTATTTTACCAGATCACGCAAATTTATAATACAGAGACGCGGAATTGAAAACAAAAAGAGCAACAAAAACACGAATACGTGACGTAGTTCGATTTGTCTTATCTTTAGGTTCGATTTAAACTTTTTTGTGTGGTTAGTTTTTTTTTTAATAATAAATTCTTTTGATCTCAGAAAAATAATGAAAAAGTCGGATAGACTATGTATAATTAAGGAAGGTCAATGAGGAAAAAAAAATCGGTTCTTACAAAACAAGGATTTTAATCGAAATTCAAGTGATAAATTGATGTTAATTTTCAGTTCTTATATAGATAATTTTTTTAAAGAAAATAATTGAGTATATTATGTTTTTTTTTTTTTAATTTAAATTATTTAAATGCTTTTTAATAAAATCATTAAAATTACACACAAGCCTGCGAAACGAAGAGAACTTTAATGCAAATAATCCACCATTTCATAAGAAAAACTATTTTTTGTTTGTTACTTTGTAAGGGTTTAATTAATTTACTTTTAATTTAATTTAGTTTTTATTTCTTCGGTGTGTAATTTTAGTAATTTCGCAGAAAAAACATTTCTCTTATGATAAAATTTAGCACTTTAATTTCACTCCATTGTAATCGTAGCGCACCTGATTTTGTTTATTTCTATAAATGCTTTGATATTGTTGAAACATCTACCTTGGAAGGAATATAATATTAATTTATATACAGTCGACGACGCCACATATAATGACGTCGCTTATAACGACGAGTCGCTTTTAACGACGGCTTTTTCTTCATTTGGTTGGTTTTCATACAATTAGTTTATCGTCGGTTATATCGCCGTGAAATCGTCGTTTATAGCGACTAGTTGCATATAACGACGAATTTCAGACAAAAAATACTTCAGTTTCTTCGCTTACAACAACGGAAAGACGAAAAATTCAGTCAAAAAGAGGGTAACTGAGATTTCAAAACTAGAAAAAATTCATACCTAGTGCTTTTCCTGCAAAATAATATTGATTTTTAAGCTCTTTTCGAATACACTACACAGGCCTATACAAGGGTTTTGAAACGAGATAGTAAGATAGTAAGTAACATTTTTTAGTGTTTAACTCAAATCTATCATTCATTTTTTGTCATTAGCCACAGTTTTGCGAGATAGTCTTGTTAAAAAATTCGAAAAAAAAGTTTTTTTTTAAATATTTTTCGTTGCTACATAACTCAAAAAACAAAAAAGATATTTTAAAGATTAAAGCTTTACTTTGAAGATGAAGATAAGTACTTTCAGGAATCTATGCATTTTATTTTTGAAAAAAAAAAACTTCTATGATTTACATAACCCCAAATCCCAAAAATATGTAAAAACGGTTTTACGTCATTTTCAGAATGGAATATCTTTCGAAATTCAATTCTCTTATCAATTCGTTGTCAAAAACTGAAAACAGGATGATAATTTACCTTTTTTACCCCAACTTGGTTCAAATTTACGTCAAAAAGATTTCTAACAGCATTATTTACAAAATTTATTGATTTTAAGCATGTACAGACATAGCCGTACAATCATACATATAAATAGGCTAACATACATTGGCTAAATTTTAAACCGGACTAACCTGTGTAATTGAGAGTTTTGTAGACGAAGGAGGTGACGAATGAGAAATGAAAGGAGCAAAATGTTGATACTTGTTTCGAGTGGAATAACAAAGTTTAATTAATGATAAATAGGTACACAGTTGTTTGTTTCTAGTCAAAATAAATAACACTGTTATCATCAAGCAAAGCTGAAAATTCAAAAGAAAATTAATTTTCGTTTTTTTTGGACTCTCTCAGCTGAGTGTATACGCCGTGTGCCTTTGAAGCAAAAGTTACTCTGGGGCTAGTTTAGTTCAAAATTTAGCAAGTGTGTGATGTCCCAACAAGAACAAATTGGTGAAACTAAATTTGGTCTATATCTTTTAAAAATTATGAAAATTTAAATAGAAATTATTTAAAATAAAAAAATAATAAATTTAAAAAAATACGTATACGCCCTAGTGAACCTTTGTTTTCCTTTTTTTTTTTTGGAAAGAACTGCACCTTCTGTATCATCGTACAGTAACTATATGTAATCATCCACGTATTCGTCGAATCTGGTCTGATTTTTTGATGAGTTTATAAGAAGGTTGGTATAATAAATAACGCTCAACGCTTCAGGGTAAAAAAAACGCGAATTTTTCGCAAATTCTTTAGTTATTAGCGATTGTAGCCCTTAAAGTCTAGGAAAATAAGATATTCACTTCCCGAAAATTCTGAAAAAGCTGAATTTGAGAGCTTCATGTTTACGTTCTTAACTTTTCCTAAATAAGTAAAAAGAATAAAAAGTTGTCTATAGACAAAACGTTAAATCGATATGACGAACAATTGAACTTTGGACCGCTTAAACTATAAACGATTTGATATACAGAGGTCGTTAACATGTCATTTTGTAGATAATTGTACTGTCTAAAAGTTGTTTTTAGATAATTTTGTGACAAAAAATAAACTTCTCGGGAGTTATTAAACAAAATAAAAAAAATCAAATTATTCAAGATGATGGCATTTCCTTTCCGGTACAACTTTTAAAACTTGGTTCCTTTAAATAAAACATTTTTCCAAACATAGCCCCAAAAAAAAAGAAATTCCCCATCCTGTGATTTTATGTTAGGTAGTATTAGAATGTGGAGGAAACGCCAGAGCAGCAGCTAGAACACATGCTGAGAGGTACCCAAATGCTTCCCATCCTGACCATCGCCTTTTCATACGGGTTTATTGGCTTATTTGGAGCGCAGAACACCAGGGAGAAGTCTAGGACAAGGAAGAAGTCAACGCCATCATGATGAAGCAGTTTTGCGTGCTGTCGAGAATGCCCCTTCTTCGTCTGTTAGAGCCATCGAAAGGGCAACAAGGGTCTCAAAAACAACCATCCAAAGAGTTCTGAAAAGGGACAACCTTCATCCCTTTCATTTACCTACATCGTGTTCAAATTGTACTTCCAAGGGACCTTACACAAAGACTTGAATTTTGTCGGACGATGCTCCGAAAAAACCAAGAGGATCCGGATTTTGTCGATAAAATATTGTGGACGGGTCATCTTGCAAAAAAGATGAATTTTTCAACTTGAATAACCTCCATAATTGGAAAATCCGCATTTGGTGCGAGAAGGAAATTCCCAATACCAATCCAAAATAAATTTGTGGATTGGGATTTTGAATGGCCACATAATAGGACCCATTAAACTGTCGGATACACTTAAGTGAAATTTATTTAGATTTTCTGCAAAATATGCAATTTTTTTTCTTGTTGGAAGACATGCCACTTGCCATAATACAATGTGGTATCAACATGACGGTTGCCCAGCTCATTACAGTATTAATGTGAGACGTTTTTTGGATAATTCTTACCATGAACGATGGATTGGGCGTGGTGTACCAATTCTATATGGCCACCTCGGTAACCAGACCTTAATCCGTTGGACTTTATATTGTGGCTGTCTCAAGGAAAAAGTCTATGCTAAGCATATTTCAAACATACGTGAACTCTAGCAACGTATTCAGGTTTCTGCTGCAGAAATAAGCAACTCGCCAAGCACAAGAAATTTAAAGAGACTGTTTTTTAAACGCGTTCGAGTTGGCATACGTGCACATTTTGAACAAATTTTATAAATAAACTGTGTCAAAGAAATTAACAAAAAAAAAAAATCATAAAATAAACAAATAAAACAATAAAAAAAATCAAAAAACAAAAAAAAGGAATTAATTTTAATTTTTCTTAAAACCATCACTGATTGAGTTTAAACGGTTGTAACATCTGATTTAGAGACTGTATTAGTGAAATTAATAACTTTTTAGAAAGTCCAAAGGCAAGGCAATTTTTTAAAAGTAAGTATTGAGTCGTACGATTTTTTTTTTCATGACGCTCTTTCAAAGATTGAAGTAAAAAAATAATTTTGATCAAACTATGACTTTATCTTGTTATTTTATAAAAATTGTGTATTATATCAAAATTATTTGAATGCTCAAAAAAAGTCTTATTATTGGTCAATGTTTTAGTTTAAAAATAATAAAAAATGAAAAATCAATTATAGACGGGGTGATCAAAACAGTGGTCCAAGGTAGGGTTCGGGCAAATTAAAAAAAACAGCCGTTACTCGAAAGCCGTTATAGTTCGGAATAAACATGTTACCAACATCTGAAAGGTCATGACCTCGCCTATCAACACATTCAATTTGGACCATCCTTTACGGGACACCCTGTCGAATCGGGTGAAGGTTTTGTTAGTAGTTATTCCGAATACAATTTCTATGAATTTATTTTTTAATTAACTGTGTTAATAATTGACATTAGTAAGGTAGAATATAGCCATATCTATGTAAATTGTGCAATTCATGCATTTTGTGAAAACAATAATATAAATTTTGCAACAATAAAAATAATAATAAATATCCATCCATATTACCGTTTTTTTGCAATCTTTTTTGTGTAGAATTACATGAGCTATAATGTGTACCTACAAAAAACTATATTTTTCGAGTAATTTAAAAAAAAATGAATTTTACCACTTTTCCCCCACTAAAACTTTTTTCTCCACTCCAAACTTAGGGTAGTTTTTAGGAAATTTTTAAGACATACAAATAAAGTTATCCACAAAATTCGGCTTCGTCGGAATTTTTTTTTGAAATTTTTTGACATTTTCTTATCTAATTTTTCTAGACTGTAATGGCCTGGAACCTTGCAAAAATTTCTTATTAAGAATAAAATAGGAAATAAATGAATGACAAGACAAGAAATTCGAGATGAAAAATAGCCAACAAATTCCACCAGATGACTACCTAAAATTTTGTTTATACTTTTGTATGAACAAAAAAATCGTTAAAAATCTTCAATTAAAAAGCGAAAAAAATTGCTTATTGTTCCTTAAACCAAATAATATTCCCTTCCTAAGCGAACAAACCCTTGCTGAGACTAACAAAATTTAAAAGCAAATATTTCTCAATCCTTATTAATCTTTTCCAAAAAAAAAACTCATGTAAACAACTCCAAAGTACCTACAACATATCTTTTCTTCGAATTATCAGTCAAACAAATTGATTAACAAGTGCACTCCTATAGGTAGGTACTCTGATACTTTCGGTCAACCGAAATCAAAAGATACAATGATGAATCTATTTATCTACAACGGCGCGGCGTTAACTTACATAATAAACATTTACTTACCTCCTTTGTGTCTAACACTTAATATAGAGGCCTGAATATTTGAGTGCACTCAAAACATCACGAATACTGTGTTTCTGTGTTTCTTTTATGTTCCATAATAACTGACGACTATAGCTACGCATACTTTACCTATTAAACCTAACGTGGAGAAAGACTCTAATCAAGTACCTACCTACCTAGCTTAGCTATATCTATTAGACATGCCTTTCTAGGTCCTCTTTCCTAACTTGGAAAAACAAACAAACAACTTGTAGATAATTGTTTATTTTGACGTTGCAACTCTTCCGTAAACGCATTCTAATGAATCCAATTACGACGCATATATGTCGCGTTGCATTCATAATTTAAACCCTCATTCATATATTAATGCGGGAAGAAATTTATATATTTTTTAAATTATGAGCGTTTCTTTCACCGACTGACACCCAACCTATCATCATCGATCGGAGTCTATCGGTTAGCTTCTTTGGATTTGGGTTGGGTCGATGATGGTCGGTGGCAGTGGCGGCGCGGTCGTGGTATGGTGTCGTAGAATGCACACCATCATCATTGTTGATGCCGTCAATCGCTGTACAATCATAATAAATTTGTTGTTACACTAATGGCCTAGATGTGTGCATGAATTTTCAACAAATTGATTTGACAGCACACAGCGCTGTGCTAGCTGAAGTCGAAAGCTAAGGCGGAATCTCGTCTTATGGAAACAACAAACAATTTCCTTCGATTTTTGATATCTTCGGCGGCGCGGCCGGCGCGCGTGAGTTTTCGAACTCCCCTAAACGTCGCTCGAACCGATAAATTCTCAAGTCAAATTAAGTTATGTATGTCTGGAAGAATGAAGGAGCAAAAGGCAGGACGAGTGTGTTTGAATTTTTCGTAGTATGCATAAGGTGGGCATGACCAGTGGCGGATTTTGCCCACCTCAGAAAGAAAAGAAGGGAGATTTAAAGGGCTCCAAAATTTTTCTTTTTTTTTCTATCGAATTGAAGTAGGTTTATAGAATTTAACTGGATAAATGTCTATTAGTTTTTATTTGCGATATAGGTAGAAACTATATGGTAAGTTTTGGAGTCATAAAAAAAATCGAACTCCAGATAAAAATTTTCCCTAACATAACGATGACAGAGAATGCGAAAAAAGTGGGTCTGTCTGTCTTTCTTTCAGTAGGGCTGGCCACGAGACGAGAAAAGTCTCGGTCTCGGTCCTAAATGACGAGACCGATACGAAACGATACTGCCTTTTAGGCATCCGAGACGAGACCAAGACGTGACTTTATTTGGACCGAATTTTAGCGGGAGCCTCGTCGCGTCGGTCGGACTCTGCTGACAAAAATGGTAATAGATTAAAAAATCCAATTTCAATAAAATATTTATTTTCTTCTCCACATAATAAATTTATATGGAGGACAAACTATATTTTGACGTATCGTTCCAACAGACAGCTGGTTGCCCTGAAATCGTATTTTCCAGAGCAAAAACTAAAAAGCAAAACATTTCGGATCTATCAGAGGTTTTTTAATCCATCCACATCGTGGCCATTCTTAAATGATGGGGTACAAACTATGTTTTGACGTATCAAGGCTGAGACGAAATCGAGATGAGACCGAGACCATTCCGGGTATTAGACTGCAGATTTAAATTTTCTCGCAAAATTTGCGAGACTGAGACCGACACGAGACTTACCTGTGCCTGTACCTCGACCTGCAGCCTAAGCAATTGAATTGATTTTCATCAAACTTTGGGCTTAAGGTTCTTAGGACATTCCCAAGAGGACAAATTGAAAATTTTTTTAACTGCAAAAAATAACGGTACCTGCCGTACAGCCAATATAAAGGGACGGGTTCATTTTGACAGCTCGTGGCAGCCGTATTATTTCTTCTACTTTCTGTAAAAATATTGTCTTATAATCAGTTACTAAAGACAAATCATCGTGGTAACTTACAGCGTCGAGCAACACGAGCAAATGATAAGGCTTTATTATCAAAATGGGTGTTCTGTTGATCACAATTTCGGTCGAAAAATCATCTTTAGCGACGAGGCCCATTTTTGGATGAATGGGTACGTGAATAAGCAAAATTGCCGGATTTGGGACGACACCAATCCAATCAAGACACAATCGATATTCTCTACGAGCGGTTTCATGACATGGATATCTCGTGCCGAGGCGACGTGAATTGGCCACCAAGATCGTGTGATTTGACCCCTTTGGATTTTTTCTTGTGAGGCTTTCTTAAGTCGCAGGTCTATGCGAATAAGCCGCAAACCACCGCGGTCTTCAAAGACAACATGATTTATGCGCCAAAGTCATCGAAAACTGTACCTTTCGAATCCGCGCCACCCAGCGAAGCCGAGGCGGCCATTTGAACGATGTTATATTTCACACATAATGTCATTGATAGGGCTCCCAAATAAAGATAAAACCTTATTGATATCTCATATACAACTTATTTTATTCAATTTCAAAATCCGCCCTTAATGGAAAACCCTTTACAAAAATTGATTTATTTCAAAAACGGCTGTAAGGTTTTGGAAAAAAAATATGAACTGCTATAAGGAATAATATAGTAAGGGCTTGTTTCACAATATCTGAGTAAAGTTTCAATTAAGCTACTTTGAACTTACTCGTCAAGTAACATCCTTATTAACGTTTCAAAATATCCGAACAGTCTTAATTAATAATTAAAGTTCCTTAGTATTTTACTGGGCAGATGAAGTACTGATTAAAAAACTAAACTGGCAATTAAAATATTTTCAGCTGTTATTGCGACCAATAAAACCAATAAATATAATGTTCTCGGCTTGTAAGTTGTGTTGAGGACAGATTTCATAATTTTTTAAAAGTTTTTTGCAATGTTTGAATGAAGTTGTGTTGTGTATACCTATGTTTTTATTTTATTTTTAAATAAACGTATCTTAATAGAGCCGCTTACCATTTTGAGCTCTTGACATTATTACAATCCATAAAATATTATATCATTATCACAATCCAATATAAAATTTGATGCATTTTACTAAGCCACTAAAGTAGGGAGGTACCCAGTTTATACATGTACATATACATATGTAGGTGGTAGGGTTAGCGATATATAAAACTATATAAAGTTTATTACTGGGAGGATTTACTTTGCGGATAATTTAACTGTCGAGTTACTAATTATAACTTTACTCAGACATTGTGAAACAAACCCTAAACATTTTTATAGAGAAAACAAAGAAAAAAATATAACGGTTATTGAAGGTATACCTGTCATAAAATCGATTTTTTGATTTTCGAATTTCTCGTTAACGATTTAACCGATTTCAACCAAATGTTTATACAGGAGGCCTAAATATTATTTGTTTTTAAATTTAATATTTAGAAAATGGGTTAGTGACCTTTTTTTTAAATTTTGTACAAAATTGCATTTTAAAAAATGTGCAAAAATTTTATATATAAAAATTTAATTTAAAAAAAAAACGCTATAAGGGATTTTTGATTTTTTTTTTTTTTTTCATAAATGTATATTTATCAAACAAATAACTTCGTACTCCAACTATTTTAAATGTTTTTTTTTTTCTTTACATATTTAAATAAAAAATTTAAAAAAAAAAATTTATAAAAATTAATTTTTTTAATTTGGAAGGTTTTTGCGACCTATAGTGCATATGTTTTTCGCTCTGACAACAACAATTGAGCTCTTCAGTAAGAATTGTTGTTGCCTTTCTTAGACACATGTTTTTAGTCGATGGCAACCGATGTATTTATGAAATAAGCTGCACTGATGTGCTGCAAATTATATAATTTACAGGGGAATTTGGTTAAATTCTTGCACCTAGAGAGTTGTTGTATAATTGCTTTTGTTATTGTTTATCTTCTTCTTATAATAATTTTTATTTCACCTTTTTATTTATTTAAGACTTAACATTTTATTTAAACGATATCATTATATTATTGAACCAAAAACATTCAATGCAAATTTCTAGCTGCGTTTAAGTTGTTAGCTAGTAGAGCAAGAATGTGCGATCCAGTCGAGCAGTTTATTTATTTCAAACTTTAACTTCTCATATTCTCATTGTAAGAATTTATAATTTTTGTAGATTGAGACAAGAAAAAAATCATGGAGGGGGAGGGCAGTTTTCTAAACCAAATTGGCTCAAAAATATAAAAAAAAAAAAAACACAACGGCAACACTAAAAATTATATC
Organism: Melangyna quadrimaculata; assembly: GCA_949320155.1. Taxonomy (NCBI): domain Eukaryota; kingdom Metazoa; phylum Arthropoda; class Insecta; order Diptera; family Syrphidae; genus Melangyna; species Melangyna quadrimaculata. The sequence goes on from OX439483.1 coordinate 46,138,731, forward strand.
CAAGAGCTGTTTTATAGCAAACAAATGCATGTTTTTATTTAATTTTTAAATCAAGTAAAAAATGCATGTTTTTTTTTTAAATTTTTAAATTAAGTTATTTTCACGAATAGTTTTCAAAATTAAAAAAAAAAATTAAACTAATTTTTTTTTTTGAAAATTACGTTATTAAGTATTATTTTGGATTTTAATACTCAATAATCTAATTAATTTTTTGTCAAACGCTGAAAACCGGATGGTTCTGGGAGGTTTACTTTTCAATGTATTAAAAATTAAAGGAAAACCAACTTTTTAATAAAAACAAGACAAAAACTATTTATTAAGTCACGTTCTTCTTATTTTTATGAGAAATTTGGGATCTTTATTTTTTAAGATTTTGAAAAGTAAAAGTCATTTACCCGTCTGGTTTTCAGTGTTTTATTTTAAACTAATAAGAGCATCGAATACTTAAATCCAAAACACTCTACTTAAAAAAAAATCAGTTGGAAAAATAAATATTTTTTTTTTTTTTGAAAAATTTTGAGTTTGAAAACTAACTTTTCAAAAAATATTCACTAAAACAACTCGATTTATAAATTCAATTAAATAATGGATTTCAGGCATTGAAAAATATATACTAGGGTCTGCTGAAGGCCTTATCTAATCCTTCCCTGATAATAAATGCTCTCCTGCTTACCACAAATAAATATGGGAGGCACATTCAGCCAATCGTGAGTGGGACAACATAATTGCTTACAGATTGACGATATTTTTTTTTTTTATTGTACAGCAATTATTATTTTTATTTTTTGTTTTTTTTGGCAAATTTGTTTTTATTGGGAACTCTTTGATGTGAAGGAGTTAGTCGCGGCTCGTTACGCTGATCTAATCGATTTATTATATAGGCTTATGTAATGGTTTGCTGGTTTTGACGGGTTGTCGATGTAAAAGTCAATGTCTTTATATGGAGATGGTAGCGGTAATGTATTGTTTAAAAATAAAAAAAAAAAAAAAATGAAATATCTAGGTAACTTTTTTTTCGTTATTGAAATTGTTTTTTTTTTTATTTTTTTCTAACATGAAAGCATTGCCAACAAAATAAGAAATATCGATGAAGTTGTATTTTTTTCCTTTATTTTCTTGTAACTTATTTTTTGCACATGCAAACATGTCAGAAATAATTGGATTAAAGGTTAGAAATAATTGGAAAAACGTTTTTAGAAAATTATGGTTCTTTGAAATTTTGAGTTGTTTGACCCAAATTGAGTAGAGGTATTAAGAGGGCTACAATGTAATTTGTTATAAGGTGGACGACCAAATGTCAAGTCATTATATTTAAAATGAAATTCAAAAAAATAAAATTATATTGTCGGTAGTTATATGTGGGAGATATTTCGATTAAAAAATCTTTTTAAATCAGAAAGTAAACGTTCCTTTAAAATCAAATCAATTAAAACCTACTCAACTATTAAATGAAATAAAAATTAAATATTTCGCCCGAAAGGGACCCAATCAATGGTAATTTCGCGCTATCCACTTCTACAATTGCTTTGGTTTAGCGCTATATATATTTTTCATGATGTAATTTGAAATGCCACTTTGACTTTCAATTAAAAAAATGAAATCGTCACCCTGTTTGGCGTTGACTTTAATGAGTTCAAATATATTCCGCGAAAAGTAAACCACATTGCATTCCTATACCTACTGCTTTCCAATCAATCCTCATCAAATTGGCACTATATTGCCAAGCATCAGCAGAGTCGTAAATTTTTCATTCAATTGTTAAGTGTTTGCACGATGACAGTTTGTAAATCGGGGTATACTTTCTATACCTACTAAACAAGTCAAACAATAACAACGACAAACAATTAAACAACACAAAACAAATAAATGCCAACAACTTTAAAACAATGTCACAGACGTTTGGTCGTCCATGTGTCAACTTGGCAGTAATTGGTGTCGAATTTCATATTATAGTGAATCGAATGACGATGTTGTCGACGATGACGACGAGCAACGTCGACGACGACATTGTAGTGCAGACGATATGCCAGCCAATTCTGTTCCGACCGAGCCTAGATTGGGTAGTTGTTGATGGCCCGCAGCGTATTATTAACGAAACAATAAAACAACAAATCAATGACCGAAATTGAGCGTATGCCTTAGCTTTTTAAAGCCATTGAGACACGTTTTTTTTTTGTTCTGTTGTGTTTTATTTCATTCTAAAGTGGAGTAAGTAAAATACATGATAAATTGCATTTTCAATTGAAAACTGACACGTGACGCGGGCGGAACGTGACTTTTTTTTCGCATCAAAAGGGGCTGAATGCATCCACCAAAATGCTTAATGTAAAGTGGGTGCAGCCAGCGTTGAATTAATTTTTGTGTGTTTTTTTTTTTGTATTTTATTATTTTCGGTTTAATTGATATGCAGGCGTAAGCTTGAGGAGTGAACAATAAGGAGGCCTTATGGGTGTTGTTCATTGTTTATGAAGATCGATTATGTAAATTGTTTTTTTTTTTTTTTCATTACAAACATGTTGCTTTGGGGAGGAATACTGAAACCCTTTTATTCTCATAGTCATCAGTCAATGTTGTTATCACTTTTTTTTCCAGACTGGAGACGAACATTATTATGTCATTGTTGACATATGTTGATATGATATCAGTATGACATTACTTTGTAACTTTATTTGCTGTGAACGAAAACAGCGGAACTAATAAACTTAGAGATAGTAAGCAGTAATTAATTTGTATTTTGCTTATAGCCAAGCGAAAATGTTTAAAAATAAACTGCGAAACATACTTCATAATTTTGTATCTCTTTGAAGGTAACAAAGTCAAGGTAATTGTACTATTTGACTTTAGAATTAGACACAAACAAATATGAGAAGTCCATGATGTAGATAGATGGCGTTCAAGGAGATTTGTTCCCAGATAGTATTAAGCTGAAGGTAAGGCTAACGGCTCTTCAAGTTCGCTAGCTAGAAAAGGAGCTAGATTTGGAGCTAGATTAAGAGCTATTTAGCAGGATGCCCTTTATTTCACAATCGAATACAAACAAATCATAATATTTTTTTAATAACAAATTATCACAGCCCGGAATTTAATGCAAATGCATGTTTTTCCTTAAAACATTTAGAAGCTTTAGACCAAATTATCCTTACGAATCATGAAATTTTCGTTTATAATGGCATTCCATCGTAAGTGCATTTTTTGCATATTTTGTGCAAAATGCATATTTTCATAATAAATGCTCATTTAAAGTGCATATTTTTACATCATTCGTGATTATTAAAAAAAAAAACTGTGTTTTATCTTCGAAAAGAGCCAATACGCTAGCCTCTAGCTAGTAAGCCGCGTGTTATATACTACATTTGCGTTAGATATTGAAGTGAGTTTGAAACTACGTTTGGTCGTTTTTAAAGAGCTATCGTCTTGAAATAAGCTTTTTAAAGGTGATGCAAGAACTGAACGAAAATTGTTTTTTTTTGATAAATAACGCAAAATAATGGTTTTAAGTGCTTATCTTCCAATATAGTGCCAGTTGCGTAGTTTCAACAGGGACGCTACAAAAGTAGAGCAACAGGGACAGCAAACGACGCCATATTTCTTGCCGTTGTTTTGACATTTCTCTTCAGTAAAGTTTGCCATTTCATGATGGAAAGACATACGAGCCAACAACGAGTCGAAGTTATTAAAATTTACTACCGAAATTCGGAGTCAGTGGCCTCAAGGTTAAGAGCGGTACGTCCAATTTATGATCGTCATAATCGTCCAAGCAGATTGAGTGTCCAAGCAGATTGAGTGTCTCGTGGAAAAATTTGAATTCACAGGCACAGTACAAAATGTTCCCGTGCCAGTGAGACAAAGAAGTGCCCGTAGTGTCGAGAATATTGCTGCCGCTGAGGCTTCAGTTGCAGAAAGCCCAAATGTGTCTCTCACACGTCGTTCTCAAGCGTTGGGCATCTCTGTGACGTCGTTGTGGCGAATTTTGCGAAAAGATCTTGGCTTACATCCTTAAAAGATTGAATTGACGGAAGAACTGGAGTCGCTTGACCACCAGAAGTGTTGTATGTTCGTGAATTGGGCTGAGCAACAAATTGAAAATGAATCGGATTTTAATCGAAAAATCATCTTCAGCGATGAGGCTCATTTCTGGCTGAATGGCTTCGTCAATAAACAAAATATGCGGTATTGGTCAGGCAGCAATCCACACGTACTCCATTAATCATCATTGCATACCGAAAAAATTACGGTTTGGTGTGGTTTATGGGCCGGCGGCGTCATTGGGCCGTACTTCTTCCGTGATGATCAAGACCGGCACGTTACTGTAAACGGGGATCGCTACCGTTCAATTATACCCTAATATTTTTGGCCCCAATTGGATTATATGGACTTGGAGGACATGTGGTTCCAACAGGACGACGCCACAAGCCACACAGCGAATTTAACAATCAATTTATTGGAAACCAAGTTTGGAGAATGTGTTATCTCACGAAATGGTCCAGTCGCTTGGCCGCCTCGGTCGTGCGATTTGACGCCGTTAGACTATTTCCTGTGGGGCTACGTCAAGTTTATGGTCTATGCCAACAAGCCAGCGATGATTGATGAACTTCGTACGAATATCGAACGTAAAATTGCAGCAGTATCGGCCGATTTATGCTTGAAAATCGTCGAAAATTGGGTTCAGCGTCTGGACTTCTCCAAGCGTGCCCATGGTGGCCATGCAAAAGTAATCGAGTTCCAAACATAATGGCATCGAACGTACTTTCACAGGAATAAAGAATTTCATTGATATCCAAAACCGTTTTTGTTTTATTTAAAAAAACGTATATTTTTAAGTGCATTTTTACGCCTATTTCTTATTTTTTTAAGGGCATTTTTACGCCTACTAGCATTCAATAAGTAATCCATCCACGCTCGAGATGTTTATCTAAATTTTTCAGAAAGCCAACCAGCAAAATCGACGTTAAGTTAGCAGCACACACTGTATTTCACAAGTGAATACAAGATACAATGATTTTGTGGGAGTAACTAATCATTGATGCCTTATAGTTTTATACAATCTATTCACTCACAAAATTGAAATTGTATCTGCTAACAACACCCTGTTTTTCACAAACAAATAAAAAAAAAATAATAATTTTTGCTTCGTAAGAAATAAGAAATTTATAAGTTTTAAACATCTATTGACTTATATGTCGTCTATCTGCATTTTTATATGCCCAGCTAAGTTGATTCCAAGTGAACAGAACACCCTGTATTTCACAAAGTTATACAAAACTAAATGTTTTCTTTTGAGTAACAACAAGTTTTAAACAATCTATCCCCTCTCGAGTCGTTTCCCTACATTTTTGACTAAGTTAACCTGCTAATTTTACATCAAGTGAGCAAAAGGTACAGGAAAACTAGCAAAAAAAAAAAAAAGAGGGCTTTAAGAAAAGCTTATGCTCAGTTTTTCGGGACGCCATTCCGCCGTTTTAGAAAACGCAAATTAATCTATAGCTCCAAAACTATCGATTTGAAGTAAAAAGTTGTCATAATCACATTTATTGGAAATCAAATTGTCTTTTATTTGTCATCAAAACTTTTTTATGCGTGGACAATACTTTCCAGGTTATGTCGTTTAATTTTTTTTTTTTTTACTTTTTTTTAGTTTTTTTACATTTTCGCATTTTCTTATTCGTAAGAAACTTAAACGAAAACTAATTGTAGACCACAAAGTTTAACAAATTTTCATATATTTTTGAATATGATGCGATATCTCAGTCCAAAGCTATAGAGCTTTTGGAAAATTAGCTGGCTAAATCAATTGAGTCGATAAAGAACAATAAAAATAGACTTTTTCGTGGAATGAAATATCAATAAGCTGATTTCTTTATAAATAAAAGAAGTATATTAAAAAAGCTCATTGTATCCGGGTATTCGGGATGCCATGACCCTGGCGAAATCCACCATTTTGAAAAATGCGAATGGACCAATATCTCCGAAACTATTGATCCTAGAGGAAAAACTGTACGGCCAAGGTTGTAGGCAAGTAAACCATCTTTCGTTTGTATCTACATTTTTGTTCTGTACGGGCAATATTTTCAAGGTTATGTCGTTTTATCTTTATTTTTTTTTTGCAATTACACATTTTCGACGTTCCCGAGGAAACTTACGTGAATTACTTTCTAAATAAGAATATATATTAGAACACTAAATTTCCAACATTTTGATATATTTTTGAAGATGATGTGACACCACAGTCAAAAGTTACAGCCATTTTGGTATTTATATGAATTTTAACAACAATTTAGTATTTTATTTACTCCGTAGTTTTTATTTTAGCGCAACAAAAATGGCTGGTAACTTTTGACTGTGGTATCGCATCACCATATCAAAATTCTGGAAACTTAGTGTTCTAAAATTCTTATTTGGGAAGTAATTCACGTTAGCTCTTTCGAGAACGACAAAAATATGTAAATGTAAATGACTAACCTTGAAAATATCCCCCGCACCGAAAAAAATGTATTAATGAACGAAAGATATTTTAATTGCCTACAACCTTTTGGAGATATAGATCAATTCGCGTTTTCCAAATCCTCGAAAAACTGGACATAAGCTTTTCTCATAGCCCTCTTTCAGCTATACAAAATTCAGCTGTCCTATATTTCGTGCCACAAAAAAAATCTATCTTTCCTGTGCTAAAGTGCCTAATGTAGTAGCCCGTAGCGTAATGGTTAGTGCGTTTGACTGTCACGCTGGAGGTCTGTGGTTCGCTTCCCAGCCTCGTCCACCTAAAAACTAAAAAAAGTTCTTTTCAGGGCTACTGCCTCTTGCGAGGAATTGACAAATCCTCCAAGAGTATCACTTGCCACGAATAAGTGCTGCTCGTCTAGCCGTTCGGATTCGGCATACAAATTGTAGGTCCCTTCCATTCCTGTCGACAGGCGCACACAGGAATGGTTGCGAGTTGTTAGTCACTAGGCCCTGGTTCTTCATGAGCCGTTGTGCGACCAGATTTATTTTTTATTTATTTATTTTTTTCCTGTGCTAAAACGTATTTTTGAAAGGAACACTAATAAAATTATAATTCTCTTGCGTAAATATATAGAAATGTATTAGTTTTAAATATCTGTCGACTCACAGGTCGTCTAACGACATTTTTGAGAAAATTGGCCAGCTAAGTTGACTTCAAATGAGCCGAACACCCTGTATTTTACAAACGAATACCAAAATTAATAAATTGTTTAAGCATCTAATGAGCAATTAATTAGTTTTAAACATCGTTTCACTCTACATTTTTAACAAAGTTTGCACTGCTAATTTGTCTTCAAGTGAGCAGGGCACCGTATATTTAAGAAACAATCACAGAAATTAATAAAATATTTTCTTATTTAATTAGCAGTTAATAAGTTTTACACATCTATCCACTTCTATCCACTCTTACGTGCGTCGTGTATCAACGTTTTTTTGAAAGTTCACCAGCCAAGTCGATGTCAATAAGCTAGCAGGACACACTGTATTTCACAAACGAATACAAAATTTAATATTTTTTTTCGTAACAAATTAGCAAATAATAAGTTTAAAAAATCTATCCACAGGTAGATCTTTTATCTCCATTTTTCAAAATGTTTACCTGCTAAGTTAATGTCAAGTTAGCGGAACTCCCGTTTTCTCGGAATCCAAAAGACAAATTATTTTTTTTTGTTTTTTGTGTAGGAAACTTATTTGTAATTAAGAAGCAACTACAACAACAACAGACTGATTTTACTTATAGACCGAGAGCCCACAGCAATTTTTGGGTGTGAAACTGTGAACGATAGCGAAAAATACTTTTGTTTTAAGATAGGCCTATCGTCCATACTATTTATATGTAAAAATGAAAGACTGGCATGTCGGAATTGGGGCCTTTCTAGATTAGATTGATTTTATTATTTCCTCTAAATTTTTGTTTCAAGTTATAATACAATAATAATATACAAAAATCAGTTGAGCAAGGCATCGCCGTTCCGTCTACCTGATTGACAAAATTAAAAGTACTGATAGTTTAAATAAATTAAGTTTCAGTTATTTATTATCAACTAGAAATATTCTCCTAATATTCTCCTTCTATAATTTAGAGCTATATTACAAAATTTGAACATCTTTGGTACATCCATTTCATTAAGTATGACTATTATTTCGTCATCTGCTAGAAAATCACGTCCTAATGTGTGTCTTCTTGTTTCCCTTAGAACCGGGCACCTTCCAACAAAATGAAAAATATCCTCTCGTTCTGCAACATTACACATTTGGCAAAGTATTGGGAGGTCTTCACGATGAGGTATAAAATTTAAGCTTAGAAGCTCCCCTCTTAGTCGAAACATACTCGAGATTTTTCGATTGTATAATCATCTCGAAAATAATTACTGAGGTTGAGGTTATGATTTAACCTGCTATAAACCACCCGATGTAGCGAACTTGCGGCCTCTTCCATGTACATCTCTCTATATTTCTCATCCAAACGACTGATTAACTCACACATAGTCGACTTCCATGAACTCCCTTCGTTTCTTTCTAGATCAACGCCAATTTCCTGCGCAAGCTCCATCCAGTCCTTGAACCATCCTGTCTTGCTTTGTATAGCTTGAAGAGCTGCTTTTTTTTTGGAGGCCTTTGTATGTAATGCTGCATTGAAAATGCATTTTTTTCTTAAAGCCCAGGTACCAAGGGTAGTAACTTCAAAATGGTATTCTATTAAAGAGCTGATCGCCCTAGATATGAATATGGTGTTTAAGACCTTTTCTGTGGGTCCAAATGTCTGCAAGACGCACTCAAAGATTGAAGCTTTGGGTGCGTCTTGCTCTTCGGAAAATATTTTGGACTCCATAGCCATGTCTAGGGCAGTCAGCTCTTTTATTAAATATAGTTTTGAAGTTCCAACACTGCATTTGTAATACGCTGCATTTTAAATGCAGTATACAAAGGCCCCAACGCCGAATATTTGCAAATTAATAGTATGGACCTATCTTAAAATAAAAGGAATTGTTGCTATCGTTCACACCCAAAAATTGCTGTGGGCTCTTAGTCTATTACAAATTAGTGGTTTTATATTAAAAAAAAAAAAAAAATCAACGTCCGAAAATTCAACTAAACCTATGTTTAACATAGACACAGCTTAAAAATGACTACGAATACACCCCAATATAAACTTAACTCAATTCTGGAAAATGTCCTACTTTTTCATATACAATCTAATTGTATAATTTTTTTAACCTAAGGTCTCAATCTCATTTTGACCTAAATTTTATAGGAGGTATTTAGATATAAATATAGCTCAAAATAGGTATTGCAAGAAAATTGTGGTTTTAAAACTTAACATTACTTTCGTACCTGTTTATTATTTAAAAGCAAGTAATTAGCCACACCCGAATAAAAAATATCGTTCCATACCACCAACGAACAATAATAATTCTTCACCGTAAAGCCCCGCCATAATTAAGCTAATTTGACCTAAATCCCATTTTGATAACACACAGCGCCATAAAAAAAAAACAATACCGACTTATAGATCATTATCTGCGAAACTGCGATGCGCATATACGAGTATGTCCAACAGGGCGAATAGTACAGTAAATGTGTGTCTGTCTTTCAGTCTGGCTATCTGCCGCATGACTCAATGTAAAGTCATGTGGCACGCAGTATTTATATCATTTAGTTGTCTTCACTTTGCAACAGGTGAAGCGTAAAGTGGTTTCTTTTTTGTACTTTTAAAAATAGCCTGGCGTCTTCTTCGATTTCGTCGTCGTGTCTTCGTCCATCGTCGCCGTTAAGCGTAAAGCGAGCGGAACACTATCCAACTTAAAAAAGTAAACAAAATAAAAATTGTAACGCATTGATGTCGGTTGTTGGAGGCGCACCGACCGGAATATAGAGTAAACTACAAACACGTCAATCTTTCGCAATTCGCTTTGTTTAGACAAGAAAATCTTGTGAACATAATTTAAATGCATTCCAGTTCCATCACCATTCACCATCACTCTAGCTATGCGCCTTCTCTAGTTCCAGTTCCGTTTCCTCTGCCACTGACTGACTGACTCGGGCTCGGTTCGGAGTCAACTTATCTTATCGGAAGTAATGAGCGCATGTAACCAAACAAATTGGAGTCAAGAACGCATACGCGAACTGTGCAAGCCCATAAACCGTGAAGGGTGATAATCGGTAAGCGGTGACGGTGACAATAAAATAAAAGAACAGGTTGTTGCTGGCAGTGCATTGTGAGAGGCGACAGTTAGTCCATGCATTGCAGTTTTACCACACTTTAGCACCCCATTATCGTGCACGCAATTGTAGCAATTTGCAACCATTAACTGATAAGGGGAAACCAAATTATACACTCGTACAGCACAAGAGAGGCTATGGTCTATATATCGTGTGTGCCAGAGTCTATAATTTATTTCCTCCGATAAAAAAAAACTATCATCAACAGCGAAAATGATATTGGACGAAATTTGAATGGGAGGGCGATGGAATACAAAGCCATTAAGCACGTTATAATTTGAAAGCAATTTTATTTAAATTTCAAAGAGATTTTATTTCTGGTCCCAATTTACTGCCAGATATTATGTTCGATAAATTTAATTTTTTTAAATTTTTATGTTCGAAAATCAATCAAAATCTTAATGGAAAAACTATGTATGTGGTAATGGAGCTGAAGGAAGTTTTCGGATTAAGGCAGGGTATATTTTAAACATTCTGGAATTTTCTTTGATGTCGAAATTGAAGCAGGAAATGCGATGTGAAAATCTATTTACTGCGTGGCAAACTTTTTGAAATAATGTCTTAAAGAAAAAGACAAACAAGAGATGGCAATTGCTTTGAATAAAGGGAGCTAGAGATCAAGTGTTTGTGAAATACTGTTAATGTTCCATTGAAAAGATAGAGCCACTATTTTTCCACAAAAATTGTAGTTTTGTCTAATTTTAATTTGAAGCTTTGGGTCCTCCGTCCAAAACAAATGAAAATATTCGTCATAAAAAATTCCAATTGAAAATTGAAATTTCCTTGAAGGTTTGTATAACATTAATAAACTTAGGAAGGTTCAAAAAACGTCTAGTTATGTTTTCACCACAGGGCCATAACGATATTGCCCAAGTGATGCCTAAACCGTTTTTCTACGCCTTTTACCAGCCAGTTTTTGATTGGTCAGTTGTCAGATGAAAAATAAAAGTCAGCATCGTTCACTGCAAGATGTGATTAAAAATTGTATCGGAGAGTTTGATCATACCATGTTCAGAGCTAACTTCCGTTGCTCGAGCTCTGCTCCACGTTCTGCTCTGAGCAAAGAAAGAAAACCGCTTATTATTCAAAAAAATAAGTGTTGTGTATTACCTGTCGGGAAATATTTTTACGAGTGAACATAAAATAGATGAATTTCTCAAAAGATTGTCGCAGAAGCAAGATCGATTGATCAGAAGCAAGACAAAACCAAAAAAATAGACATTATGACGACAATTAGGTACCTACCGCCTTGCGACCGCGACCCCCTGAGAAATTCTTGGCGACCCCCTAGTTTGAAAAACACTGATCAAGTGTATCTTGCAGTGTGTTATGACAAAAAAAAAAATCAAATTATTGGTTTGTGAGACCCTACTTTAAGAGCAGATAATATCACTAAATTGATAACCACTTAAATATTTTAGAGTCCCACTACTACCCAACAAAGGATTTTAAAGTTAAATTTCCATCCAAAAAGGATTGGAAAGATGACAAAGTGAGTAGAGAAGGATCTGGTGATAACGACTTCAAACATCGCGTAAGCGTAGGTTGGATGAAGTGGCGGGAAAACTCTGCCATCTTCTGTGATAGAACAATGAACCTTAAGCTGAAAGGAGAGCTCTACACTGCAGTTGTTCGTCCAGCGCTTACATACGGTTCACAGTGTTGGACAATGTACAAGAAGTATGAGAGTAAATTAACGGCAGCTAAAATGAAGATGCTTCACATGACAGCAAGAGTGACAAAGCGTGAACGAATAAGAAGCAAGAGAATCTGTGGAAGCCTACACGTCAAAAATACCATCTTGGACAAAATACAGCATGACCAACTTATCTGAGAAGATTCCATAATAACCCAGTCCAAAAGGCAATAGCACAAGACGTTAAAACACTATCGCCGAAGAAGGGCAGGCGCAAAAACTCCTGGATGAAACAAATGCAACGACACCTGCATTTAGTTGGCCTCAGACATGGAACAATCCAAACCCGGGAGGCCTGTCGACGTTTTGTGAGGTCAACCCGGCGAACCCCACAAGTGGAACCGTAGGTGAAGCAGTTGACTGGGAGAGTTGTGGTCCCCCTCGAGATTATGACAATCGCCGGTTAAATGAAGAAAAAGAAGAAGACATAGCGAAGAGAGACTTCGATATAACTATCTATACTGATGGTTGAGGGATTTTCTCAGACCCTCTTAACATTTCCAGGTCCTTTCAGCTACCTGACTTTGATAGTATTTTTAAAGCAAAATACGCAAACAATACACGAACCAAACCCGAAAAACAGCTATCTTCACAGACAGTCAGAGAACTGTTAAAGCCATTCATTCGACTACATCTTCTTCAGAGTTCTTGCCACACAGCACAATATCAGACTCTGTTGGGTCCCTGTACACTGTGGAATTGAAGGTAATGAAAAAGACGATGAACTGGCAAGGACTGGTTCATCGTTAGATCCAAGCCTAACAGACTCCAGTGTTAAAATTCCACCATGTGCCATTAAACAGGCGATTAACAAAAAAATAGTGGAACTTACCAAAGACAGGTGGAACTCACTTGCAACTTGTACCATTACAAAGAACCTGTGGCCCAGGTACAATAAGAAAAAAACAGACAAAATTATGAACCTGAAAAAGAGATCCCTGCATCTTCTGATAGGAATTATAACAGGACATAATCTCTTAGGGTATCATTATACTGGCCGAACAATGCCAAGACGAGTTCGCCAGCCTGAATGTTAATCTCAAATTCACTCTTATCTGGGTTCCCTTTTCCGATGACCTTAGCGAAGTTTCTGAACTGAAGATCAAAAACGTGATCTCTTTTCTCAACGCGACGAAATGCCTTTAGGATGATCTTTGCAACTTCTGTACTAGGTTCTTCTTCATATTTCTAGGATCAGAAGCTAGCAGGTCTAGGGTCTTTGAATGGAGTTGTGCGGAAAAACCCAACTACCACACGATCGAATTGGTTTTCGCTCTGTGCGGATGAAGAACCCCATCGGTGAGCATACGTCAAACTGAGTTAGGAGACGAAGACTCGCAGGAGTGACACGTCCGTCCATGTAACTGAATTATCCCCTTCAGTGCTCATACTATCCCACCTAACATTTTAGCTTCGGTTCGGCTTAATAGAAGCTTCTATTAACTTCTTTTTAGCCGTACCGAAGCTGAAATGTTAGTGAGGCCAACAAAGTGCATAGATTTGCATATGTTGATGGCCATACTCAGGGCGTAGTCCGTGGTCCACGGGGGTATGCCCATCAAATCCATTTAAAAAACTTACTTCCATCCACAGTTCTAACGAGTTGTGGTATCAAAACGGCGCGCGGCGCTTTCCAGCGCTAGTTAGGACACCGATTAATGAGCTCTAGGCCACTATTTCTACCTATATTGCAGTTTTTTTCGGCAGCAGAATACCCGCTTTTATATAAATAAAAATATACTACATTTCTGACGAGAGCATATATTCAAACATCGCTTCTTTACCCAGAACTGGGTACCAAAATAGATTAACTCACATAATTTCTGCAATGAGTTATCTTTGGTCACCGAAATATTTATTTCAATTTAAAGCAAAAAAACAGCCCTATTCTGCCGTTGTGAGCAGTGTTCCCATAACGGCATTATCAATGCTAGATCTAGCATTATAGAGAAGAGAAAAGCATTATGAAATTTTAAAATTATGCCAAATGCTTTTCTGGAATTCTTGTTTTTAATTTTTGCATTCTTGAACGCCAAAAATGATCTCGAATCATTGATTTGATGATATCATATTTGAAAAAAATATTTAAAAAATTAGAAAGCATTCTGATTTAACCATAAAAACATCAAATCACGAAGATTCACACACACGTTCACAAAATTCATGACTTTTTCTAAAATAAATTAATAAATTAAAGCATCTGTTGCTGTGGAATCTGGAAAGTCAGTTATTTGGGCCTATTCAGCTAGGTCTTTTGTTCTGTTATTCTGTTATCAATTTCAATACAATAGTTTGAGCTGTCTACAAATCTTTTATGAAACAAAAATTCGTCATAAAATTGGAAAAGAATTATTGAACAGCATTGTCCAATTACGCAAGGGGCTAAAGATAGAAGATAAATTCTAGTTTTCTTATAAGATTTCAAGAAGTGTTATAGAGGAAGTTGGAGCCTGGACGAAATATGAAAAATCTAAGGGTGAAGAGGATTATTTGTATGAAGAACTTTGGGCTAACTCATTATTCAATTAAAATCATAAAATAGATAAGATATTATAAAAATAAGAATGTGATAAGTCTGACTGATATAAAATTAAATAATTAACTACTAAAACTTCTTACTTAAAAATAGTTTTAAGTTTTGTTATTTTTGAACTAATTTTATTTTGTTTTCGTTTTTTTGTTATATAAGGAGACCTATGTACAAGGTTCAGAAATAACTAATTTTTCCTCAACAAGATGGCTATAGCAATTTTTCGACGATATGAGAAAAGAGGAACGATTTCTGAACCGTCATCACAACAGGGATGGAGGCGTAATGATCTGGGCCGTAATATCCTATAAGGGAACTATTAACTTGGCAGTTGAAAGTACTAAGATGCCTGATTTCCAGTCATCTCGGTACTACAAAACATTGCCAGAAGCACTGTTTCCGCGAACCAATGATTTTTTCGGACAAACCGCATTGGTTTTCAACAAAATAATACTCCTTTTCATGCAGCTCGAGTGTTTAAATCATTATTTTAAGGAAAAATGTGCCATTGCTGCCGGTCTTCAAAATATGTAAATGAAAATTTATTGGGATGGCTCACATGAAAAGTATACGAAAAATCGAAGTAATGCGATGACTGATTCCCGCCGTTAATTTGGACTTGATTAAAATTTCACTTGACTATTTTAAATCACTGTGCATCACTGCGGCAGCACACACTGTTAAGTAAATAAATTTGTCGAAAAAAAATTTAAAAAAAATTTAAACCATCGTTTTTTTTCAATTTTGTATGTGCTTATAACCGTATGACGCGATAAAATTACTTAAAAAAGTGACTCATCTTACATTTATTCTCTTGGCTGCCGTTAGTTTTTGTACTTGAAGTGCAAGCATAGGTTTTGCTATGGCACATTTAATATTCTCTCTTGTGTCATACAAAATTTCGATCTCTTTGGCGTATAACACAAGACAAATCAAATTAAATTCTCAAAAATGACTGCTTCTAACCTTATTACGTGGAGTGCATGTATGTATGTGAGGTATTTATGAGAAAACAAATATTTATTTAGCATTTTTATAAAATGTTTGTTTTTTTATTCATCGGTATGGACGTTTTTATATGGATTTTAAATCTAGCATTTTGATTTTTGAGCTCGCTCCCATACGATCTTGCAGTAGCCCGTAGCGTAATGGTTAGTGCGTTCGACTGTCACGCTGTAGGTCTGGGTTCGCTTCCCAGCCTCGTCCACCCACCTAAAAACAAAAAAGTTTTTTTCAGTGCTACTGCCTCTTGCGATGAATTGACAAATCCTCCAATAGTATCACTTGTCACGAATAAGTGCTTCTCGTCTACCCGTTCGGATTCGGCATAAAATTGTAGGTCCCTTCCATTCCTGTCGACAGGCGCATACAGGAATGGTTGCGAGTTGTTAGCCCTGGCTCTTCACGAGCCGTTGTGCCACCCAATTTTTTTTTTTATTTACGATCTAGCATTATAAAATTTGAAATCTAGCATTATGAAATTTGAGATTATGCCAACACTGGTTGTGTGGCTTGTTATGTTTCTTAGAAGGCGGTCACAATTTCGTATTCTGTGGATGCCCTGGTAAGAAACCTCAAAAGAACAACGTTAGTTGGTATCTGCCAAGGAGTAGATCATAATTTTTAAGTTTTTATAAAGCGAGTACACCACGAGTTATGATGTTATTGTGACTTGTAAGGCATCAAATAGGTTGCCAAAATGAGGTTGTAAGCTGTTGCAATAATAGAAAACAAACTTATTGTTTTAATATCAAATAACACTTTTAGTGAATCTAGAGAATAGAAAGGGCTTGTTAAAATAGCAAACTTTACAAAGTCCATTTTCAATTTAAAACTTCCTTAACAAATCCTAAAGTCCTAACCGTTCGAACCACTGTGTAAGACTGAATTACTTATAAGACAAATTACTAAACGCAATATTGTACTATGATTATTGCACTCTTCCATATCATTCCCAGATAAGTGGAGATAAATAAATGCGGACACAGCGCCAGTTGTTGTATTTACGAGTACGTTATAAAATCAAAACAATCGTCAACATAGTTAGGAACGGATACTTAAAATGATTTCTTTGTTTAAAAGCTAGTGCCTATGATTTCCATAACAAACGAACCGATATTTTCCTATAAATATCTTAAGACATCATAAAACAACATCTCTCAAATAAAATGTCAAAACTTTCTTAAAGTACAAAATACTTCTTGTGTTTAAATTGATGTCTATATCAAACATGTCTAAATGCCCATTATCATCAACCTTAATATGTCTTTGTCTGTCTTGTGTCTACTTCTCCATTGATTAATTGTTTTGCTATAAGCGCATTCTTAAAAAAAATGTTCAATAATTGCATAATGCCAAAACATTTATTAAACATTTTAAATTAAACAGAAGCTCTGTTCCAATTTCTCGAACACAGATATTTCAAAATAAAAATTACTATTCATTTTACCACTCTCCTCTCAGTCTCAATCTCTCAATGCATCAGAAATAAAATAGAAACAATCATCATTTTCATTTCATGATAGCAACTACATCAATCAAATTAAAATCCAATAAAAATCAACTTTGATTGAAGTAATTCTGTGCCGAAGTTAAATTAAACCAATTATACGGATATAAATTGTACGTTTCTCGGGGCTTGATGTTGTTTGAGATATCCATAGCTGTCACAAAGACGGTGTTTCCAATCCAAAAAGCACCATCAACACTCAGGCGCTTACCGAAAACGAAAATCCATTCTGCTATAGGAATCAATTCAATTAAAAAAAAAACAGTCGAATGTTGTTAATGGGGTTAAAAATATAGCAATCTGCTCTACCTCTGCTGCCTTCAGGGGCATTTAAGAATTCAAGCTACAACTAAAAAGAAATAATCGAATTCAATAGAATACATATACAATCTGTAAATGATCATTTTGATGGGAATACGTACGATTATAAAGTTCGTTGCATTTTTTTGTAATTTGATCTATTAGATTGTTGTATGTTTGTGTGCGGGATTTGATGTTGAAAGTTCAAAAGCATCTCTTTACCACCACCACAAGCTATATTTATAGTAGAAAACCTCTTCTATATGCATGACTCTATATTCGTGTTTTTTTTTATTTTCTATGCTTAATGTTATTTCTGTAACTGCTGCTTTGCCACACCATCACCACCGCCACCAGCCGAACGCTGTTTGCTGGTAACATGGTAAGTAGTTTATGTAAATCCAATTCCGAAGTGCAATGAAATTCAATCGGATGCCTTGAGGTTGGAATGTTAAGAGATTTTCCTACAATTAGCACGTCAACGTATTAATACTGAGCGAAATTTTAAAAGGTACATTTGCAAGTTGTTAGATTTTACAGAATAGTATGCCATCCATATAGGGGAGGGTCCATTGATGTCAAATCCCGTATAAATGTAGAACTATAATAGGCGTTTTTCTTTTTTTGTTCAGAGCAGAGCCTGAACTGTCAAACAAAAAATTGTGTTTCTTTTTTACCTCTGAACGTTCAGAGCTTCAAATTTGTGTTTCTTTTTTAATTCTGAACGTGTTCTGAGCTTGTTCAGAGCGCGCTCTATGAGCTCAGAATAAAATAACTGAGCAGACCGAGTTGAATGCTGAACACAAGCATTTGATAGGTGAAATTGCAAAAAAAGTGACAGTTTAGTGTTCAGGTGTGTTTCAAAAATAATTCTGAGCGCTCAGAACCAGAACACGCTTTGTTCAGAGGATGTTCAGAGCATGCTCGATATGCTCGGACTCTGTTCAGAACTCTTTTCGGAGATAAAAAAGAAAAACGCCTAATGTTTTGTCGTACGAAACTTAACGAACAAAAGGGTTTCATGTGAATTGCTGCACTTTGTCCAGTTTTCGTTCAGTTTTGAATTCGTAAATGCAGGGTGCTCCCGAGGATGGTCTCAGCATCAGCATACCTACAAAAAGTTGACAACTGATGGCAATGATTGGAGTTTATTTCGCGAGAGTCTATTATCATGACTTCACTCATGACATATTCAGTTCATTTAGGTTTTGTCTAATCTTGGCGACGGTTATAGCTATCATTAAACCACAAAAAAGGTAGAAGATCGGCTAAGGCAATCATTGAAATTTTTTGTCATTGAAAAGTCCACTTGCCCATACAAAACCCAAGTTTTAGGTTAGAATCGAGCATTGACAGAAATTCCCCGATTTACATTAAACGATTTTTGTAGTGTCAGTTTTGTTTCTTTACACGATTACAAGTGTGAGATTAAGAGCTGACCCTGCAAACCAAAATTCTGTAGTTTGCCTTGAAACACAACCACAAATAAAACGCATGCTATAAATGTGTGTGTTTCTTTATGGTATACTTGTGTATATTTGTTAGATAGAGAGAAAGGATCAAAATGCAGAAGAACTTCGTTTCTGCATTGTAGGAAAGTGTCACAATGCTGAAATGAAGGCGAACATGTTCATATTCTTGATGGTTCTCTTTCACTCGCTCGGATTTTTTGTATGCATCTGTCCTGCTCTACTTTTCTGCATTTTGCGGAAATGCATTTTGTGTAAATCCACCATTATTTACCAAAAACTCTTCCCTAAAAAAAAAAGGACTTTTGTTTTTCCTTAAAAATATAGAACTCTTCTATCGTAAAAGAGGGAAGAAAGAGTGCGATGTATACGATGCACAAAGTTTTGTCTCATTTAGTATGTGCACAACATGACAATCAAAAATAGTTATGTTATCGGCGAGTGCGAGTTATAAATGGAAAGAAATTATATTTAATTATTGTGATTAAATTTAAATAAAATATACAAATGTTTTTATAAGTGTTTTATACTTTATTGTTATTACTGCATTTCAGATTCATCAGGGTCAAGGAAACCATTTTTGACGATCGTCCTGTATTTTGAGATTGTTATACAGCAAATTGTTTAATTTATTGAAACGGCTCTTATCTGATCAATTTTTAACTTCCCATTGGAAGTTATTTTATTTATTTTGATAAAACTCGTAATAAACTGGTGAATTTGTCCTTTATAAAACTAAATAAAAAGGCTCAGTTTCAGAAGAAACAAACTACTTCTTTTACGTACAAGTTTCACCAGTTATATCCGTACTTCTAGATTCGAGAACTCAGAAATTGTAGTAGTACGGATATAACCGGTGAAATGTATACGCATAAGAAGTACTTTTAAAGTTCAAGTTTCAGTGCTTTGCTATGGTTTAAGAAACTACTGGCGAATTAACATTATAAGTACTTCCAGTAGTGCTTCGATGATATACATTTGAAGTACCTTTGTCAGTTCTTTAATGGAGGGGAAATTCGCTACATTTCGCATTTTAGGAAGAGATAGCTGCTTCATGTATTCTCATGTATAGGAGGTATATAACTTAGTTTTTTCCCGAGCCCCTATCTTTTTTCAGTGGAGGAAAAGTACTTCTATTACGTACATATTTCACCGGTTATTTATGTAGTTCTACGTTTGCTGGGGACATGTTCCTTCCAGTTTCGAACGATTTTTCAATTCAGCACTAAACAAATAGGTTAATGTAAGCCCGGACTAACTCACTCTATCAATCAAACGGCACACTAACACGCAAAAGAAACTTATGTAAGAAAAACTGGCTGGTAAACTTATTTGAGCCTCACCATTCGCTCTCTTTACCACCGAAAAAAAGATCGATATCCGAAAAATCGTTAAATGTAAATTGGAACAAAGAAATACTGATAGTTAAAAACAAAAAGTTTGTATCTACTTTACCCGTTATTTCCACAAATCACTTACAGACTCGTTTTATTGTTTCGTTAACTCTTGCTTTCGAAACTGGAGGGCCTTAGATGTCAAATTTCTAGAATTCTGGGCGGATATTTCGAAAGAAAACTTTTCTCGCATATATTTCCACGAATTATATAAGGCATAAACTTCGGAGGTCTATCTAAACTTATGTCATAAACCAATGAAAAGTAGCTTCCCGAACAGTCGAAACGAGAAGTCGGCTATATTGCAATCAAGTGGAATTCATGGTCTTTCTCTTTTTTCAACTCCTACTTTACCAAATGCCAGATTTCCATTAATGAAGTACACTCATGAGAGCTCTACCCCTACGAAAGCAAAAGTGAACGAAAATAAACGAAGTAACAATCTTGACAAACCCTTGACGATGACTATAATTATCGGGGGGGGGGGGGGGGGGGGTCACTTAAGTGGTCGAACTAAAACAAAACTCGAATAGAAGGAAATTATATGATGCGTCTTTAATTACAATTAGTTACTCTTCGTTTAGTTTTGTTAACTTTAGATTTCACAAGCGCATCTTACTTAAGATAAAAGTGAAATATGTCTGACTTCTCCTTTTTATTGTTCGAAAACCTACCTTTCCTTAGTTTTTGACATTAGCTTCACCACAACCAACAAATATAGATCTACCTTTATAGTTTTGGCCTTAGCCTAAAAAACGATATCAGCTGAGAAAAATTGAACGACCGTAAATTCTCTCAGCTAAGGTCATAAGAAATCACTTGCTGTTGCGTTTAACATACAACTATAAACCGTTTAGCAGAAATAGATTTTTTTTTCGGTGTTCGAAAAACCACTCAACACTGCCATACCGACAGGAAATTGCTTGGTTGATGTTCTATTGAAAATGCATTTTACACGTTGCAACGTTAGCCCGGTATTTTCGAAATTTATTTTGTCAGGGGTTTTCCTAATGTGCCGGGATGGTGAAATTTGTATATTTGACTGGATGAATAAAAATAGCTGTTACTGTCTCACCACACATATTCAATTCTAGTTCTGAACTTTGTGAAGATGATTCCTTTCAAGCATTCAATCCCTAATAACATACCTATATCTAATGTTTTTATATGGATCTGTGGTTTTCGTGCCTTTTCCAAATCGCATGTAATGTGCGTCATATATAAGTATTAGGTATGAGGTGTAAGTATCACCATCATTGTCAACATCATTGACATTAGCAAATGCGAGAATGATGTTAACCAGATCAGCGAACCTCAACAGCAGCATATTACTACTATTATCATGATGACTCTCATTCTCAACTTTATATAAACCAATCTCGCCGCATATGGCTGCTGTGGCTGGCGGGTTTATAACCTAACTCAAAATGGAAGAAGACGTTTGCGACAACGCCGCCGCCACCGCCACAACAGTTTGTTGGACTTGACTGTCACTACATCACTACTAGTGCGTGTAATAAGAAGTGAATCCGCATTTATAAGGTCTTTGACGATGCACACGCATATCTTACAACCGCAAAAGCTATATAGAACAAGAATCGAACAGTGTAACTACTCTCATTCATGGATGATGCCGTGTTGTTTGCTATATGAACTGCATCACACTGTTCGCGTTCGTTGTCGCTTCAACCACACTTCTTTAAAACATATTCCATTTCATCCGGTTCTCCATGGAGGTGACACCAGATATGTCATTTTTGGTTACGGGATGTTAGTTGGCAAAAATGACAAAAATGACAGTCTGGTTCAGTTATAGGCAGTCGAGTCTCTCTTTCTTTTGCTGAGAAGAAAAAATAATTTACAGTCGCTAGCGTCAGATGCTTGAGGAGTTTTTTGTGACAACAAACAGCGAGCAATGTTAGTGAAAGTTTGCTGTTGTTGCTGTCACTGCAACTAAGCAGTTATTAATTTCCATTTATGGTGGTATGTTGTTGTCAACTGTGTACAGTGTGCAGCATAAAGTTGTAGCATTATTTGTGTCCACTGTCCCCCAACAAGTGTCACTGGATTCACCATATTTCATCGTTTTCATCATCATTACTGCACGCAAACTTTATAACAACCACGCCAAACATTTATACAGTCGCATCCAGCTAGACAAACAAGAAACCATGGGAGTACACACAAGTCACACGCCTTCACCGCCTCAACCTTCCTTCTTCTGGCCCACCCGCTTTACTCATATCTACACGCAATCTTGGGAAATTATAAGAAAGCAATTCGTGCGGTCACTGGCGAATTTAAATTTAAATCACCTCGCATGCATGACAGTTGCTAATAGACAAATGTCAGACGGTACGACAACGTGCGAGGATATGGTGTGAAGTTCTCTTCCGAGCGAATGGCAAGCGTGCCATCGCATCGACTTAGACTCAAAATAAATTTAATTTACTTCGATGTTTGTTTGCATAGAAATGTAGCTTGGATTGTTGGTTTTTCTTCTTGATGGTTTTGCAAATGAAGCCACATGCCCCGGGATCGCAACTTGTCATTACTTGATTATGACAGACGGCAGCATCGGTGGCGCGACGAAGCTGAATGGACCGACGGACCAACCAAGCGATGCGAAAACGTCAGTGCGCTGTGAAGAGAAAGGATTAGATTGTTAATGCTGTCCTATGTGTGTGATGGGAAAATAAAATTACTGTCAATCTATGCGGCTGGCTGGAGAAATGTAAGGAAATCGCGTGCAATTTTGGAATTTGCTCCAAAGTTGACATCTGTCAGGTGTTTAATTAGATAGTCTATCGATTTGTGGATTATCTATTTTGAAAAATGAGTACCATGCATGTCGATATTATATGTTTACATGGGATTTTGTTTCTTGTTTTCAATGTTGCATCACATACCTGCCATATTATTTGATGAAAAATGCAAACATTTGATGATGAAGAGCAGATCACGATGCAGGATGCATAGAGAAACAAATATACATACATAGTTATTGATACAGTCAGGAATTTATGCATCAATCAGAGAAAACTTCAAAATTTAATTTGATGTGAATGAACCCTTAACTACGTATATGTATGTATGTAGGTAGTGTGAACAAAAATAACATTTTAACCATTCATTAATAAATGGATTTTACTGGATAGCCTTATTCAATTTTTTGTTTTATCTTATCAAAAACGAGTAAACGACTACAACGATTTTGATTAAACTTCACACATCTAATTTATAGAGCAGTTTTGATAATACCATGAAGAACGGAAATAAAGTTTTGGGGGTTTTTGAACACAATGACCTTTTTTGGGATATTCCCAAAAATTTCGTCATTTGCTTGGTTGATTTTGTTACAGTTTTGCAGTTCTAAGTGTAAGAATAATTTTTTTGACGAATGTTTTTTTTTTATTTTTAACTTTTTTCAATTTTTTTTTTGTTTTAAATCATACAATTTCAAAACTGCTAGGCTCATTTTATTCAGTATTGCTCAACTTCAAATCCGTAGTTGAACTGAAAGTTGGAAAACGCTTTGATTCACTACATTAAATTTGAACTCCAGAGTTGAAATTCAAAAATTGACCAACATGCAGTTTCAAAAATATTTTTGGGATTTTTTTGACAAGACACAAAGGACACAAGACGTCGTTTTCAACTTTTCGTTTGTTTTTGAATGATTTTGTATTTGAGTGTGAAAATGTTTCTTTATTCATTTTGGTTATTCAAATATTCAATAAAATAAGTATTCGGGATAAACCATTATTATTGATTTTGTATTTATTCTGAATAATTGCAATGGAGTTTTCATTGCATGTTTCCATGTAAAGCGCGGAATAAAAAGAATACCCAAGCTAAACTGAAAGCTCCACAAATCGGTTTGGAGGTTCAGTGAGAACCAACCCTTACGGTTTCTAAAATTTGCTGCATCAGCTCCACCTGGCGATGGCAGGCAATTGAAATTAAATTGTTTGATGGAATTTAGATTTCTCAACAAAGTCACTTGCTGCTTGCAGCCGCTCTGTTTGCGTTTCCGGCATACGAATAAATCATGGTGCAAGGTTAGCGACCGCTTTCGAAACCCGTTTCAACACATGATGCACGGTTTCATTGCTCACCCCAAAGAAATCTGCAACCGTCAATTTAATTGATCCAAGCGTATATCGCAATACGATCATCAATATCTGCGTAATTGGTTCTAATTTACGTGATCTAAAAGAAAAAATAGCCAGAAATTTATCAAAACCAAACATTTTTCACACGGCAAAGCATCCTTTATTAAATTTGGAACCATAACTGTCGTTGCTTTTGAGAGCCAAAAACGTTAAATAAAATAATGGTCGTCCCATTTACGATTCCGACACATGAAAGCATTTTATATTGCCGCTTTTCAAGGGATACATTTTCCTCTTATGCGTCAGAAAAATATGATGTCCAATTCTCCCAGAAGTAATTTGTTCGAAACATTTTTAATTTTATTATTTCAATTAAAAATTAGAGATTTATTTTATATTATTTAATTTAAGATTGTTTTCCTTTCGAATTCAAAAGTCTACACAACTGAATGGCTTGAATGAATAAATAAAGAAAAATCTCAAGCTTGCTAGCTAACTTTTACTTTTTCGGGAAGATGAGAAACTCTAAAGGTGATAAACTCTAGAATTGAAATTCAAAACTTAAAAACGTCAAGTTCGATTGAATGAAAAACTATTTCTTAAGTTGACTTTAAAATCAATTTTTTGTAAAGAAAATCGACTGCTTAATTTTCGACAATAAATTATTTCAAAAACAGTAATTTCTATAAACAGCAATACTATTTATACTTTTAGAAGTTGCTCCGTAAGAAAATTGAAAATATGTTTTCGGAAAAAATCAAAAACCAAACAAATGTTCTACAAATAGTATACTAATTAAGTTAACCATCTTTCGCAAAAAGAAATTACTAAAAATTAGCATTTCCCTATATATAATAATAAACTGAATTTTATTTATCAAACCGAAGGAGAAAGCCATCATTCCCTAAAACTGATCGTCTTCAATCATTTGTTATGCATTTGTTTTAGCTGAATTGTGAACATGTGCCAACAACAAAATCGGCCATTTTACCAGTCGACATTTTTTTTCGAGATTAGACGAGAATAAACCTTAGGTAGAGATATATTTTTAAAGTTGATATCGTACCCAATCCCTTTTGTTCTCAATTTTCCGGAGGAAAAAAGTCGACAAGTCGATATTTTGTTTGAAATTTTTTATTTTGTCAATTTGAGATTTCATAAAGTCGACATTTTTTAAGCCGATAAAAAAAAATTAAAGCTTATTTAATTTCAAAAAAGTTGGCATAATTCGAAATTTTTCTGTCGATCATTCGAACGTTTGAATTCAAAAAGAAATTGCAAAATGTTTGTCATCCCCCTGTTTCCTGTGGAGTTTAGAGGATCGCGTGGTGGCCGGTTGTGCTTGCACAGACGTGCCTAAACAGTTTAAAAACAGTAATTGTCATTATTTATTTTAAAAATAATTTTTTTTTACAAAAATCCCGGATGGAATTTGTGGGGGGAGACCCCTTCCTGGTAAACCGGAGTCCTTCTCCAGCAACTGTTAAGTCTAACTGGACTTATTGGACATCGTTTTTCCGTTTCCCGTTAAAACGGACTCCAGGCGGAACCCAGTTCTGCCCAGCAACAGCTTCAGTCCCGTAACTGGGCTGATAACAGTGTCTTTCACAAAAGACGCACCACCTGCACCGTGCGTCGTTACCGCTACTAATGCAGACGTCAAACAGTGTTACGGCCCATACGTGAAGCCCCGTCGGGTTATGCCTGGCAGAAACTTAACAAGCAATAGCCAGGCCACATGGTTTTGGCCGAAAAGAAGAATAATTGGGACAACCAACGTGAACCACAGCAATGCATAGCATCACAGAGGTGGTGAGGTGACGATCAACAGTATTAAAAATTCTGCACAATTCTACTGATTGTGGACACATTTGGTCGATTATGCTGACCAAAAAAATCACGAAGTACACGAAATGCTTTTTGATTTGAACGACCATTTTCGTAAAAGGCTTCAACAATCTTAACGCTCTGCTCAATTGTGTACCTCTCCATGGTTGGATTTGAATTTAACTCACCAAATTTGGTAAGTTAACTTTGGATCAACTCAAAGAACGTTTATGATATTTTATCTTTCGTGTTTTTAAAGGCATTCTGCACTCATCATCAATAAAAAAACGGATCTATTTCCAGAGTTAACAAACTCGGGCTTAACCTAAAGCTCAATTAAAATCTTTTAAATCCGTTAAGTAGTTTTCGAGAAATTTGTATTTGTTATTTAATTATCTTTGGTGGGTATAAACGCAGTCTGCTGAAAAAAAGAGTATTCGAGTAAAATGCAATTAGTTGGAGGGGTATTTTAGTAAGAAGGGGTAATTTTCAAAGAAAAATTGACTTTAAATACAATTTAAGAAAAAATAATTCAAAAATTAATTTTCAAATTCAAAATTGTGTAAAAAGAAAGAAACAAATAATTCCAAGTTTTGTTTAAATTTAAAATATATATAAGCTTACTTAATCCACCAAAGATATAAAGCTAGAACCGTTTATAGTTCTTTTGATATAAAAATATGGTATTGCCAAGTACTATATCGTTAAAATCTTAAGTTTCACTTGTTACGAATCCAAAATCCTTATCTAGTACTTATCTACCTTTATCGCAATCCATCATATCGCATCAATCATTAAAAAACATGCTTTTTGAAATGCTAATAATAATAATATAGCTGTTAAAAGTTCGTCAAAAATGCCTTAAATAAAACGTTTACTCTTTTCTTTTGAATCACGAAACAACTCAACACACGCTGACTTGAAATAATTTACCAATGCCTATTACATTATTACTCCAGTAACATAATAAGACGTTATCTCAACAAGCCATAATAATTTAAATTTAAATAATTTGATTTATTTGCTTTGAGAAAGTAATTCAAAGTCTAAAATCCACGCAGCAAAAGACTATAATTAAACATTTCGAAAGTATATCTAATTTGATCACTTTAGGCCAAATCAATTTAATTATAGTTTGATTTTAAGATTTCGTAACTGTTATAGGTTCACTTCAAGTTATAAAAAAAACTATGTAACTATATTAACCTATAAATCTGGCTTAGTGTCAACACTAAGAGGCTATTATAGCTTTCAGCGCCACTTAAAAATAAATTAACATCGACAAGATCTTTGATTTTGTATTGATTTTTATCATATCCTCATTGTTCCCATTATTGTTCTCGTATCACATTTTTGACCTCCCAAGATGCTATCGAAAATAAACCCTCATTCAATGCCAAAGCCCCTTAATCTACATACAGGCATACGAAATCAATTCAGAGATCGATATAATGTCATTCCGAAAATAAATTCCTTTGAACTATTTACACTTCTTTATTTCTTCTTCTTCTTACAATCAACAGACCTATAATAATCTTTTTTTCTTTTTATTTCAGATTAGGGCGCCATCACTATTCGATTGTTTGTGCGCCTCAGCCTAATTGATTAATCCATACAAAATCACCGCCTTCGGTTCATCAGAAATCAGATCACGATATCGCAGTGGCTTGCGCACGGCCACAATAAGACATCATCACACACAACTGTCGTCGAATCTGTGAAATATTTGCCAACCTCAAATTTTGTGTTGTTGATTTTTTTTTTTGTATTGAATATCTGACGATAAATCAAAGACAACGACGTCATGGTGGCATATAGCACGCCATCAATTCGAATAATGAATGATCCCCTCAAGTCACCATCGACAAACGTGCAATCAATCGAAATTGAATAAACTTCCAAATACAAAAGCGACGCTACGGACAGGCAAAACAAAAAAATCTTGGCAAACAGCCAATTAGGAGCACACCTTTTTCCTTTTTCGGGAACGATACCTGAGTCTTGAATCTCGACCGATACCAAAGCAGCCATCAGAAAAAAAGCAGTGCAAAAAAATAACCATAAATTTAAGAGCCAGAGCGCCAACATTCCAAATATGGAAGTCATTAAAATTTAGGTTAAAGGGGTTGAAAAGTTGAGGCTGAAAAAATCTAAAATCTCCCCAGAGACCCATGCAGCATAAATTCTAAATACTATTCAATCCACCTATACCCGAATCAGTGCCTTAGAGAGAGATGAAAGTTTGCTGTGGTTCAATCTGAATTTGAATATTTAGATTAGAATACATATCTCAAGGTGAAGGCTCTGCTAAGAGCTCTCTAGCTCTACTTTGAAGCGAAAAAAAAGATTGAAGAAAAGATATATTTTGTTTCTTTAGTTAGAGAGAAGAAAAACTCAATTTTCTCATCAGATTTCCAGGATATTCAGACAAAGAAAACCACGTCATCCGTCGTTGTCGATAAGATGTCACATTATAGTACGACAAAGCGAAAACGCCACAACCATTGTTGTGGGAGTATCAGCTTGATCAAGTGTATGCTGCATATCTTTAACATTGTCTTTCTGGTGAGTTATTGTTATTTTATTCATTTAATTTTCTGTTTTTTTGTTTCTTATGTTTTGTATTAAAGTTGAATTGTCTTTTGTTTTTTTGTTAAGAAAATTGATTGCGACAAGAGATTTAACTTGGCATGACGTAGTTTTTGTTAAATTAAGGAAACAACTTGGAAAGAAAAAAACAAAAGCTATAATTTAAGACTTGTAAGAGAAAAATCAGTTCTGGACAATAGTTACAAAAATAAACAAAAAACAATTGTTTTCATTATAAATAAAAGGTCAAGGGTAATTTTGGCTTGACCTTAAGATCTGTGAGAAATAAGTCTTAATATTTTTTTTGACCAAACTAGTTATCACTTCTGACTTCATATTCAAGAAAAGATCAGGTCCGTCAAGCTGGAACGGCCACACATGAAACAAAAAAATCTAGTGGTACCTAATTTCCAATTTTCTAATTTATTTAAGACTAATTTAGTACTCCGTTCACGATGGAGAAATAAAATCCCTTCCCCCTCAAACTTTTGATGGACCAGCTTAACGTCAAGCTCTAACACCACATGTTTAAAGGCTAAGGGTAGAAGTATTAAATATGGAGTACCACCCAATCACGAGCCCTAAAATGGAACTAAATTTCCTCATAATTAGTTTTTTTGAAATTTTGTCTTTGAAAGTGTGGTGATGGTTCCAGCTTTACGTCAAGTTGGGTGCACCACAAGTTTGGGGTGAAAGGGATGAAAATTCAAACATTCAATAATATAAATTACGGAGCGAAAGATATGCAGCCTAACTGCGAGTGTGTTATCACACAAAAAGCCCAATGGAAGGGATTTTAGTTCTCCATTGGAATTGTAGTAAGTACTAACTGACGGACCTGAAAAGACCAACAAAAGATACACGGAAGCATGCATCTACATTCTTCAATTCGACACACCTAAGTTAAATATTCGTATTGAATGATAAATTGAAAAACCAAAAACAATTTTGTTTGTATAATTTCAAAAACCAAAAGAACGGTCCTATTTACGTTAGTGTACTAAGAAATAGCTTCCAAATGGTAGGTCATCCAAGATAAAGTGAGTGCATTTTTATTTTTTGGAAATTTTAGTATGCTTCCCTATTATGCTATTAAAACGTTCCCAGAAGTTTCTGGAATCTGGATACAAAATGATTTTATGGAAGATCGATATTTTAAAAAATTGCCAAAGCATACCATTATTTTTTTTTTAATTCTTGAGTTGATTAAAACAGTTGAGCTTATCAAAAAAAGGTGTCATTTGATTTCTTAATCAAATATGAATTTTTGCAAACAAAATTTTTTTAAATGATTGAATCGATTTAAAAAAAAAAATAAATATCGTATAATTCATAAATTTAAAAACATTTTTAAAGACAATCATTTGGAAATCCAATTTAAACTAAAACTAATTATTAATATGTAGATAAAACTTTATTATCAAAAAACACATTTTTGAAAAAATGAAATTAAAAAAAAATTAAATTAAAAACAAATTTTTGTAAACATTTTTAAATCAAAAAAAATTATTGTTTGTATTCAAAATTATTTAATTTGTTTAAAACCTTCAGTAGGTATTGAAAATAATTTTAATAGGTTAAACAAATAATGAGAAAGTCGGAAACATGAAAGAGTTCTATACGAACTACTGGTTAATAAGAAAGCAAATTAAATTATTTTCTTATTTAAAAGTAGAATGAACATACAAAATTTTTTATCAAAATCTTTGGAGCCGTTTTCGAGAGAAATAAGGTTTTTTAACGGTTTTCAACATTTGTATGGTTATGTTGGTTTTAGGAGCATGCATTTTTCAAGTACCTATTCTAGATAATGTCAAGTTTTAAAAAAATTGGCCAGGTCGGTTTAAAAATATTGCTTTCAAAAAAAAAAAACTAGATTATTTTGCAATACTATTTCTTTTGATTAACAAAAAATGGTTTCTAAAAATTTTGGTATACAGTTCTATTTATACTCCTTAGAAGGAACAAAAAAGTTAAACAAATCAACTGAACCGTTCCCGAGAAAAATAAAAAAAAAAAAACAAAAACAAAAACAATGGCTCTACTAGAAGCAGCAAAACTTTCCATTCACCGAAAGAAGGTTAACCAAATAGCAGTCCTTGCAACCGATTTTTTAAATCAAAAATCTTTGTTGTCGTTTTTGAAAAAGATGCTCTGAGTGAAAAATGTTCGTACTCAGCAAATAAATGTGCTGACTCATTCCCTAAATTTCTGCACACATAACTTTATGTACTTATTCATTAAACGATGAAATCTGTACTAAGTACATTCATTTTTAACCATAATGCATTCAATAAAGAGTTCTATGGTTTCATCACATAAAGAAGATGTGTCGGATATCTGAGGTTAAATGTGATTTTTCGAAATTTCTACATAAAAAATATATCATAGGACTGAATACACGTTGTTTATACTCAACACATAACCTTATGTAATGATTTTTGATTTAATTTCAGTACATATGCCACTGTAGCTGCTCAATAATTATGTGTTGAGTCAATATTGCCTGTATTCAATGCAAGTGATAAATTTTTAAACTTACTATACTACATAAATTTTGACCCAGTCAGTACTCTATGAGGGTGGGTTTCATTAGGCAAATAAGCTGAAATGTTACCAGCATCACACGTTTAAAAAACTAATGTACTAAAATCACGAGCTTTAAAAAAAATTACAAGAAACAGGAACAAAATAAATAAAACAGGATTTTTGCGTGGTATCACCCACAAAATTTAATTGAACTAACATGATGTTAATGAAAAACATAATATATCCTCAATTGTTTAGAATATCCTTTTTTTTTTTGTTTTTGTTTGGTATTTTTTTGTTTAAAATAAAATTTAGCTAACTACAAAACCTCTCTTTATTGCACTTATCTTTAAGTTTTTTTTTTTAATCCAGTTTCTTATTATACCGTTTTTGCAATCAAAGTTACATAGTTGTTTTATTTTAAAAAATCGTGCGATTTTTTAAAAATAAAACAACAAGTTTTGGTTGCAAAAGCGGGATAATAAGAATCTGGATTAAAATAAACGGGGTTATGAGAAAGGGGATAGTAAAAAGCGGTATTATAAAAAACGGGATTATAAAAAGCGGGATATGGAACCCAACCCGGTTCCAACGATTTTAAAACAAAAAAATGTCTGTGGTCTTTAATAAGGGTTGGGAACTATATCGCGCTTTTTATAATCCCGTTTTTTTAAAATCCCGTTTTTTTAATCCCGCTTTTTATAATCCCGTTTTTTATAATCCCGCTTTTTTATAATCCCGCTTTTTATTATCCCGTTTCTTATAATCCCGTTTATTATAATCCTGTTTCTTATTATCCCGCTTTTGCAATCAAAACTAGCTGTTTTGTTTTTATGAAATCGCGCGATTTTTTTACAATAAAACAACTAGTTGTGATTGCAAAAGCGGAATAATAAAAAACTAAATTTAATTTTATTTTAACAATAAAATTAAAAAAAAAAAACAAAAAATGAAATTCTAAACAATTGAGGATATATTATATTTTTCATTAGTATCATGTTAGTTCAATTGAATATTGTGGGTGATACGACGCGAAAATCATGTTTTACTCATTTTGTTTGCACCACAATTGTTTCTTTGGCTCGATCGGCAATCATTTTACAGTTGTACAACCCAGCGCTTTTTCATCCAACTAAAACCTAAATGCTATAGGTTTTGACTTGTCATTGAAAGCCCCAAATTGACACACTTTGACAAGACAGGGTGGCTAGTACCAACAAGAAATGCAAAGGAAATAGTAGTAGTGCGAAGGTTTAACCCACCCTGTCTTGTCAAACTGTGTCTTTAAATGACATGTGGAAACCTAGCATAAGTCTGCGATGCCATGCCTTGTCATTAATTTGGGTTCGCGGAAACTTTTTTTCGGCATTTTCGGTTAGGAGAGTATTGCACTTGTCAACTTCCATTGCGAATGTAGTTTGTTTTGACCCATTGTGCAAAACTAAGTGCTTCTTCGTCATCATTCAAACTATTTTGCAACGAGTAATAATAGGAAGAGACTTCTTCAGTTGGTACAAAAGCCAAACTTTTTACCATTCGAATCTTTAGAGAGAACTCGTTGCAGTTTCTTAGATCTTGGATAACATTTGAAAAGTATAAAACGTGGAAAATAACCAACAAATCAATAAGTTTTAATCATGTATTTAAAAAAAAAAACTGTCTTAGCGGGATAAGGCGGGATTTTAAAAACCGGGATTATAATACAACGGGATTTTATATACACGGGATTTTAAAAAACAGTATTTTAAAAAACGGGATTTTAGAAGGCGAATTTTAAAATTTTTTGGCGGGATTTCAAAAAGCGGGATTCCTTCTTTTTAATAAGACACAATTTTACCAAAAAACATGAGGCATTAAAAGCAGTAAATACGCATTGGCTTCCTTTATTATTGAAGAAATTTTATATAAAAAAATATTTTGTTTTTAAACGATAGTGTAGTGTAATCGCACTGTTATGCAATTTATATAAATTCCAACTGCTGCTAAAAAATAAATATAACAAATGTATGAAAAACCTATTTTTTTTCATCGTTGTAATTCTAATCAGTTTAAACAAAACTTTATTTTTATGTACATATAATTAAAATGTTCAAAAACTATTATGTATTTGAATGAATTAATTTAAATGAAATAATTAAGGGCGTAAACGAAAAAGTGGCGTAAGCCGTTTTTGGATAGATAGCTTTTTAGATTCTTGCTTAAAATAAAATCGGTCGATTTAAGACTCACAACCTTAATTTATTTCCAAAAAAAATTAATTTAAACAAACTACCACCAATTTTTTAAACTAGAATCGCCCACTGGGCGAAATTCGGCCACCTAAAACTCACATTCACATTCTCTAGAGTCAAACAATTTGTTTGAAAATTAAATCACAATAAATTTTTGTTTTGGTTTTTAATTTTTATTTGAATACGCACAGTGATCGGCAATACAATAACAAAAATTACCCAAAGTGTGTAAATGCGTGTCTCAGGTATATTCTGCACATCTCCGCACCTATGGCTTTCCAACCATATAAAACGTATTAAAATCAGTTGGATACTTTTTGAGCAAATTGTACCATACAGTTTTTTTAGGGCTATTTATATTTTTAAAATATCGAATTTTAAAACGAATACTATTTTCACATGCAATTATGTATAGAAAATTTAATAAAAATCAGACCATCCGTAAATGACAAAGTAGTCAAAAAATAAATAAATCGGGTGGCACAACGGCTCATGAAGAACCAGGGCCTAGTGACTAACAACTTGCAACCATTCCTGTGTGCGCCTTTCGACAGGAATGGAAGGGACCTACAATTTTATGCCGATTCCGAACGGCTAGACGAGAAGCACTTATTCGTGACAAGAGGATTTGTCAATACCTGGCAAGAGGCAGTAGCCCTGAAAAAAAACTTTTTAGTTTTTAGGTGGACGAGGCTGGGAAGCGATCCCAGACCTCCAGCGTGACAGTCGAACGCACTAACCATTACGCTACGGGCTACTACACAAAGTAGTCAACAAAATTATAAAAAAACAGTCTATGAAAGGTACTGCTAATATCGCCTTAATGTAATATGCCTTTGGTTAATTGTGAATTGTTTAATACAATTACAACCACAATCAAAAATTTTGATAAAAATAAAAATAAACAAGTATGTACCTATATAAATATTTCTTTAGAAGTTTCTTAAAGGTAGGCAGATTCTGTTATTTTTGGTTCAAAGAAAAATTGTCCTAGAAAATTTACTAAATAGTGTTAAAGACGGCTTGGTGCGAAGTTAATACAAAATCAAACATGATGTTTGGAAAATATAAATTTGTATATATTTTTTGTCTGTAAACAACAAAAAGATTTTCTTTGTCGGGGAAATGCTTAAAACCGATTTTGCTGAAGGGATGTAGCTGCACACACAGACAGGCAGACCATAATGACTATGTCAAGTCAAGTTTGATTAAAATCTCCACTTTAATTTTTTTTTACAAATGCCATAAATCGCCATTAGTATACATATCGCAAGTTAAAAATCGATTTTTTTATGTTTTTCTATGTATTTTTCTATTTTTAGTTTTATATCTACATATGTAAGAAAAAACATCGTAAGCACTTGTGCTGATATCATCATCAACAAATATCTGAGTCTACTCGTATGTCATGAATCTCATTTAAATATTAATCGTGATGAATGATGATTTATGTACCTGTTTATGTACCTGTAAAATAAAAATTAATTTCTCTCACGCTCCAGCAACAACATAGGTATACCTAAGCAAGCACATTGAATATAATGTTTCAGTGCATAAGTTTTTGCTTATTACCTTCCAGCCATTTCGATGGGCAACTCCCTTTTTTCAATTTTTATGAAGGTACATAATCTATAACGATCAATATATTCACCAAACTTGACGTATCTACACTGAGCCCATATCGTTATCTTAAAAAAAACCCTTAAATCACACTTCTTAACATCATCGTTACGTTAAGTAATCACGTCTCACATGCGCCATGTGAATTACAAACATTTCCGAACAAACAGAAACAAGTTTAACATAATAACACAATTCTATCTATCAAGATACAAAAGTCAAGATATCCAATCATATTAACCAAACCAATTGGAGCGCGGCTCGGCGGCGAAAATCTAATAGATTTGAGTAAGCGCAATTGTTTGTACACACAAGACGTGTCCTTAAGATCTTTTGGTTGGCGGCATAGATCACACTAATCACAGTTGGTGGCAAGGAACGCGAGTTCAATTGGTATTGCTTTTATTATCTAGACAAGGTAGATCCTAATATCCAACCAGCTAATAATTATTTTTTAATGGCTTGAAAAATATTTCAATGCTAACAAACCTAAAAGACTGCAATCGATTGCAAAGACACGCTGA
Organism: Melangyna quadrimaculata; assembly: GCA_949320155.1. Classification (NCBI taxonomy): domain Eukaryota; kingdom Metazoa; phylum Arthropoda; class Insecta; order Diptera; family Syrphidae; genus Melangyna; species Melangyna quadrimaculata. The sequence goes on from OX439483.1 coordinate 46,174,288, forward strand.
TTCCTAAGTGCAACCTAACACAACCGACTTGCAGTTGAACACCACACCGACCGTCTACATTTTTGTTATAGCAATGTCCGTCCATGTCCAATGTCCAAACTGAATGTTAGTAACACCTACACGTTATGGAGCACACCAGCGTTAATGGAGTGCTTAGGGGCTACGATCTATGAGCTGAACTTTGCTTTATGGACTTAGCCATGTTTACTTGAAGTCAATGACAACATCAAATAGCTGAGGAAGTGAGTCTACTACGAGTACATTATATATTTTATTCTCTTTGTACGGAAAGCGGAAACAATCACATAAATTTAACTGGAAATTATTGATTTGTATATGAAAATGCCTGAAGAAACTTGAAGGGAAAAATAATTGGACTGCATTTATTTAAGTTTAAGGTGCAGTTGATTTATATAAGCTTAGTTGCAGTTTTTTGTTATACTTTATATAGTTTTGTAATAAATTAGGGTAAATTATTGATAGCAATGATAAACTAAAAGTGCTTTATAGACCAGAACCGTAGAATGAGATTCCTTAAAATAAATTCGATTACACACATTCCATATTCCATTAAAAATTTGTATGAAAAGTTTATCTTTAACGTGAAAAATGATTTTATTGAACATTTTTCTTTTTCAATGGTTTTTATTCAAAGTCACCAGTCTTACCAAAATAAATACACGTAGACTCGTATTGAATGTAATTGCATGTTATCCTAAAAATTGGTAAGGGACTTTTATATAGGATAACCCGTGATTTATAGGTTATGGAAAATTAAAAAAATTATAACAAAAACCTGAAAATTGTTATTATTGTTACATTATTTTTTGTTTTAATTTTATAATATTCTAGAATAACTGTACTAATAGATATGTTAAACACAATTAACATTAGCAGTTGCATTTTTTTTATAATTTAATGAACATTAGACAAATTCTTAAAAAATATTTATGGCACAAAACTATTTTTCATTTTTTTTTATTTTTAAAAACGTTTATTTTTTTTGAGAAGTCAATATTTATTATATAAAAGAAGATTCTAAAAAGTTTCAATACTATTTGCATAGAAAAAAAAAAGGAAAAGAACAATTGGATCTCGGATATAGAAATCATTTAAGCTTCAAAAGTAGTCAAGAATATTTTACGGATCGAAGGTATAAAAATTCTGGCTGGGTCAAAATTATTTTTTCTTTAATTCTGCTTTCAGGATTCTATATTTTTTAAGATTCTGTTTTTAAAATTCTATTTTTGAAAATATTAAAATTAATTATTTGCTTTTCAAAATTCTGGTTTTCAAAATTCTGCAAATAGTAAAAAAAGTTTAGAAAATATGAAATTTTTAAAAACTTTGTGCCATAATTTTATTTTCCGAAAAAAAATCATAAATTGATCGACATTATCTGCCTTTAATAATTATTTTATACGTGCATTTTGGTCCCAAGTTCTGTCAATTTAATTTTCTTATAAGAACTTGACAGGAGTTCCGACTAACTACAAAACACAGAAAATCACAGAAACTCAAAGTAAAGGAACATACCTGTTGTTAATTTTGAAGTCGTTTTCATAGAAAAATATCATGTAAATTTCACACAAAAAAACTCTGATCCATGATTTACATGACTGACACTTCACCATTTTCTTTCTCATGTTCTAATCGTTTTCGTGAAAGAACAAAATAATGGCAATAATAATTGAGTAAAATGTTTGTATTACTACTGACATTTTGTCCATAATTATTGACAAATCGTGACGCATAAATTCTTATTCATTGTCTTTTTATGAAGTATTCGTTTTTGTTTACTATTGAAACGTCCTTAAAATGTACACATGTTTCCGTTTATAGATCGCTTTTGTTGATTCTTTTGATCTTTCTGACGTCGAAATACTTTGTATTAAAATCAAATTGGAAACAGGTTATCTTTATACCATCTCTGTGTATATACCTCCAAGATCTACAAGCTGCATCTACGAAAACTGCATACATTTAATTGAGAACATTCATGACCAAATTGAACCAAATGATGAGCTCCTAATCTTAGGTGATTTCAATCTTCCGAATTTGAACTGGACAAAATCAACAGATCTCAACTATTTATCTCCTGTAAACCCAACGAGTACTAATGAGTTCTTAGTCATTGATGGTCTAGCTTCTTGTGGACTTAGTCAACTTAATGGGGTTGCTAACCGTTTTAATAAATATTTGGACTTAATATTTTTCTCCGACACAATAAATGCTGACGTAGCTGTAACTCCAGCCGATGTTATACTATTAGAAGAAAACCGTCACCATCCATCTTTAAATATATCACTCAGTATAAACGTATGCAATATCTCTTTCATTTCAAATGAAAAACTTGAATTCAATTTTAAAAAATTTAATTTTAATGAACTAATATATTTGTTATGTAATGTTGACTGGAATCAAATGCTCTTAAACCTTAATATTGATGATATGTGTCTTAAATTTTATAGTATTCTATTTAACTGCTTTTATGAAACTACACCATTATGAAAATCTTGCTATAATTCTAAAACTCCACCATGGTTTGACACTCACCTAAAAAACTTAAAAAATAAAAGAAATAAAGCCTGGCTTAAATATAGGAAAACCAGAGCCGATGACGATTTCAGGACTTACTCCGAACTTAAATATATTTTCACTGAGTATCTCAACATTCTTTATTCAGATTATATTTTAAAAATTGAAGATGAGTTAAAACAGACCCCAAAAAACTTCTGGAACTTCGTAAAAAGTAGAAGACATGTTGATGGCTACCCTAACTATATGTCATAAAATAACACAACAAGTCATGACGCCCAAATAATTTCAAATATGTTTGCTAATTTCTTCAAAGATGCTTTCGATGTGCCTCCTTCTATTCAAACTTCTGATTCGTTCTTTCCTAACCAAAATTTCCCACACCTTAACTCACTTAATTTTACCATATGTGAAATTTCAATATGTTCGTAGTGTCTCAGAACTTGACGACTGTTTTAGCCCGGGCCCAGATGGTGTACCATCTTGTGTGCTAAAAAAATGTGTGTCTTATTTACCCTATCCTCTTTTTGTTTTATTCAATAAATTTCTTAGGTGCTCCATCTTTCCATTATTATGGAAAAGTTCATTTATAACCCCAATTCATAAAAAAAGGTCTAAGAACGAAATCACGAATTACCGACCCATCGCCAAACTTTCTGTTATTCCCAAAGTGTTTGAGTCCATTATCTGTAATACGTTATCCTTTAACTGTAAGTCAACTATTTGTGACAATCAACATGGTTTCGTCCAAAATAAGTCAACTATTACAAACCTACTTCATTTTACTTCCTTTTGCCTTGATTCCTTCGAAAATCAGAATCAAGTAGATTGTGTGTTCACAGATTTTAGTAAGGCCTTCGATAAATTGTGTCACCAGACTTTGGTCCATAAACTTAAGGCTTTAGGATTTAATGACAATTTCTTGATATGGATCTCGTCATATTTAAAGAATAGAAGTTATAGTGTTAATTTTAGAAATGAGCTCTCTGATCAATTTTATATCAACTCTGGTGTCCCACAAGGTAGCCACTTAGGCCCCCTATTATTTATTTTATATATAAATGACATAACTTCCATAATAAAAAACTCCTCTGTTATAATATATGCTGATGACATTAAGATTTTCAAGACTATATGTTCAATTAATGACTGCTCACAGCTTCAAGGAGATCTTCGTAGATTTAGAGAATGGTGCAGTACAAACCGACTTTTGTTGAATATTGACAAATGTAAAACAATGTGTTTTACACGCAAAAAAAAACAATTATAGATTATAATTATATATAAGATTCTTCTTCTCTTTGTTTTCCGTTTTCTCCGATTTAGGTGTTATTCTTGACACTAAATTGACGTTCACTGACCATTATAACTTTATAGTTAAAAAAGCAAATAAAATTCTCGGTTTTATTAAACGATTCTCTCGTGATTTCCGTGATTCCTACGTCCTCAAGCTTCTGTATATATCTTTTGTTAGACCAATACTTGAATACGGCTGCGTTATATGGGCACCTTACTATTCAGTTCATATAAACAGACTTGAAGGTATCCAGAGAAGGTTTTTGCGTTTTTGTCTTCGTTTTCTTCCGTGGTCCCAAAGGTCCACACTACCCTCATATTCTCATAGACTCTTGCTTATAAACCTCCTTTCACTATTAGAACATTTTGTTTTTGTAAAATTAATCAATTAATCAATGGTTCAATAATATCTCCATCAGCTCTGTATCGTCTAAATTAAGCTTAAGCTGAAGAAGTCAGTTGCCTTTACGTCCGATTTTCAGGAGAACAAAATATGGTGCGAATAGCCCTCTAAATCAATTGATTTCAGTTTTCAATGATTATTATTTTTTAATTTCCTCTGTAAACGACAACGTCAAAAGCAAAAGATTTAAAGATAACTTTTTTAAAATATTGTAGCTATGTATATTTATTTATTTTTTTTAAGTAAATTGTTTTGTAAATTAAATTGTGTGTTAATAGCTATAAGTTTTTTTCTTAACGTTAGGCCATTAACGGATTAATAAGTAATAATATTAATAATAATTATCAAAACGATTTTTATTTTTCAGCCTATTTACAGCATTTTCAAATACAGAATTTTGAAAACAGAATACTTTTTTAAAGAATATATTATAATAACTTTTCATTAGCATAATATTCTGATATACTTCTCTTGAACAAAACCATGTACCTATGATAATTCTTGTTCTTATTATAATAAATAAATCTTGTTCTTATTTTCTCTTTCTCATTTTCTAATTCTTAATTGATTGTATTTCTCTCACATTTGTATATGAATTGTTTTGATCATCATCAAAAATTGCATAAATAGTTGCACCAAACTAATTGATCTGTCAAAACTTCCACGTTCATGCATTTCGTTGTTAGTTAAGAGCTTGTGCAAATTTAGGTGATAAGTGCTATTTTGTTATTTAAAATGAATATATCGATTGTGAAGTCAAATAAAGGAAAAGACAAATTATTAGTTGACGGATATGCATTTTGTTTAGAAAGAGTTACGAAAGTGGGAACATGCAATAAGAACAGAATAATGCAAAAATATTTTTTTTTTTAGATACAGATTATTGAGATACAGTGTTTTGCTCATACAGCATTTTGAGATGAATAATTTTGAGATACAGTATTGTGAGATACAGTATTTTGAGCATACAGTATTTTGTACATACAGTATTTTGAAATACAGTATTTTGAAATAAAGAATATTAACCATACAGTATTATGACCATACAGTATCATACGGAATTTTGACCATACAGTATTTTAAAATACAGCATTTCGACCCGCTCCCTAATCAGAATTTTAGTTTACTAAAGGCCAATTTATTCACATTCTTTTAAAAACTGTATTGTATCGTTTTAACTTATTTACTTTTAAAATAATAGTGTCATTTAGAATTGTGGAGGGATCACACTAGCGATCATTTCATTATACATTTAATTCCGGTCATTGACTTTAATCCACACTACGCGTCACAATAGCCAACCTATATTTTAATGCACTCGCATTCCTTTTCTATTTTTAATAATGCACTCGCATTTCGTTCATGGTCATGAGTATCAACCTCATGCACTAAATTATTAAGTAATAATTTCAATGTCACTGACGATGACGGGACGCGACGCTTCAGATTACTTTGGTCAAGTGTATCTACCTACTCGCTAAGGTTCAATGCACTGCATACTGTGTAGTGCATATGGCTGGATGTATTTGGATACAGTTGTGCATTTGTATTAGAAGGGCTATGCATATTGCTATCGACTTTTTGATGACATAGCAAGTATGCTGCCTGGTTCCGGTGTTCGTCAATTTCCCACAGAATTCGAAATATAAAATATTTCTATGTTTCAGTTATAATATGTATTTGATATAGGCTTAAGATGTAAGTGTGTAAGTAGATTATTTTGTATAAATAGCTTAAGTTCGATTGAATAAACTTCACTTTCGTTTTGGAAGTGAAAAGATAACCATTGGCTCCTTAGCCGTTTTTCTATTTTACTACAACCAGGAACAGATAGGCTCATCTAGCCGTCAACCATATTCGGCTTGGGGAAGCTATCCAATATCCCTCATAGCTTAGTAGGTGAGGTAGTGCAGGCCCACATCACAGAATACTTCATTACTAAATTTAAATGCTTTTTAAAAACATCCTTGGAATTTTTTTCTTTACTGTGACTGATAAACTATTAATTTAACACTAAATAAGGTTTAATAGAGCGTCTGTTTATTCACATTCAATTAGCGTTGAAAGTAAGTTTTATGTTTGTTTATTTTTGTTATATGAAAAAGGGGTTAGGTACGAATTATCGACAAAAAAAAGGTCAAAATGTCGACTGGTCAAAATGTCGACTTTTATGGACTTTTTTGAAATTAAATATGCCGTCTATTTTTTGGTCGACTAAAAAATGGCGACATTATAAAATATCGACTTGACAAAATGTCGACTGCATTGAAAAAACTCGAGCAAAATATCGCCTTGTCGATATTTTTTCTCAGCAAAATAATACGAAATGCCGACTTTTAAAATATCAACTTTTATATGATCGACCTTCATAATCTCGACAGAAAAATGTCGACACATGTTCAGTGTTCAGCCTAAAAGAATATAGCATAACGGGTTATTGAAGACGATGCGAAACAAGCCAGTGAGGGATTTTAATTGTCGACTTTTTGATAGTCGACTTTTTGAAAGTCGACATTTTGATCAGATTATGGTTTATGGAATGATGTTTACAAGCGCGCGCGCCAACTTTTTGCATTTTGCATTTTGAGTGTCGATTAACTAAATGTCGACTATCAAAATCTCGATTATTAAAATTTCGATTACATTCGATATTTTGAAAGTTGACATTTTGAAAATGCGCATTTTGAAAAATCGGTCGACATTTTTTCTGTCGAGATTTTGAAAGTCGTACCCAATCCCTTTTAAAATGGAGAATTTTAAAAACCAACATTATGATACTTATTCATTTATAGATTTGTTTTTGCACCAGATGGTGTTATTAATTTTGTTAGCTTTTGTTTTCCACATCGCACTATATGAATAAAAAAAAAACAACGCTAACTGACAGTGAATAGTATATAATAGAATAGTGAATAAAAAGAAACAGTTGCTTAGTCCTCTAGTAAGGCTAAACATGCCCCTTAAAAGGTGGATTTTTTCGTTTAATTAATTTAATTTAAATTAATTAAACAATTAGTTAATCGTTAAAAGTGGCTGAATAAATAAAAACCAGAAGACACGTGCGAAAATTTCGCACATTCAATAAGACTTTAAATTTTCAAATAAAATGTTTGAACAAAAAAAAAATAAATTCTTTTTATTATTGATATGAACATATTAGAAGAATTTAATTTAAATATTATAGATGTGCATTCAAGTGATCATAACATAAATGTCTTTGATTATTTTCATTCTAAATGTGTTCCGATTTTTTTTTAACCCCTTTCGATTGACATACCAACAATATTTTTAACATTTAAATGTTACACAGTGTAACACTTTTAACAATGACATTTTTTTTTTTGACACAACAACAATAGTTAACATTTCAAGAAAAAGAACGCACCACTGTCATTTTTCCGAGCTAGAGCAAAGTGTTTAGAGATTTCAAAACGTTAAAATAGTGAAAACACTAAATAAAAAAGTGAAATAAAAGTTAGCATAGTGAATATTTGCAATACTTTATTTAAAAAAAATATGCGTTAAATCGTTTAAGAACACCTATAATATGAAGTTTACAATTTTTGCATCTCACGGGCTGATTGTGTCTCATATTCCATGATGTTTTTTACAGGATTTAACGCAGCACCGCATATGGTATATATTTTTTTTTTAGAATGAAGTATTGCATGTATTCACTATATTTACATTTATTTCACTTTTTTATTTAGTTTAGTAAGCTTTTTTACTATTAAACTTAAATCTCAAAAATACATCTCTCAAAAACACAGCTAAAAATTCATTTAGAGGCCCCAGAATTTAGTTACCTCACTGCATTCCGACCCTGTGTGAATGCATTTGTGTTTGTGTAACTCACACTATTTTGAAAAAAGCCTCACTTTTTCCTCGATATGCCCGTTCCTCTATTTCTTGTTCTAAGATTTAAAATTAAAGAATTAATAAATATGTTGCTTTTATTCATGCAATCTAGTGATATCTAATAAATGCATTCGGCTTTTTATAATGAGAAAAAAGATTACCTACAAACATCAGAAGTAGGTAACAAAAAACAAATATGTTTCTCCACCACTCACTCAATGTGCAAGCGAAAAAAGAGAATTATACATTACAAAAGTAATAAATATGTTTCTTTCATTCATGCATGGTGTAACTAAAGAATGTTTCTCCCTCACTCACTCAAGTTGCAGCGAAAAAAAAGAAAATTTTAAATTACAGAAGTAATACATATTTTTCTCTTTCACTCATTCAATGGTTTAAAAGTGAGGTATTCTTTATGTCAAATTTTTCATTTATTTAAATTTCCGAAATTTATAGAAAATAGTGTGGTATAACATAAAGGTTTTGTGCAATGCCATGAGTATGTGTAAATTCCTGTTCAGTGATACCTATTTTAGTGGATTTGACTATTTTATAAATGAGATGATATTTAAAAAAGATCGATCAAATTTGTATAAGCAAATTTAAATTTAACGGAAAGTGAATAAATTGTGCCTTGAAGCCAATTCGTCGATAGTCCGTTAAATTTACAGTAGGTACTTGTTCTTGAGATAAAGCAAAATTTGTTCCTGTTAGCCTAAGCGCTGCGCGGACTTTCATATAAGAGCATAGGATTCATTTTAGCAACCGAACTGTTTCGTGACTGAAAGTTGCATGTGCACTATTAGCCTAAAAGTTGCATGTGGGAGCTAAAAGCTGCATGTGCGTGCTTATTCATCTGATCGAATAACTAATAATTGAAAATTCGGCTGTTAATAATTTAATATAAATGGCCAGAATTTTGAATAAAATGTCTGAAAAAATCAGAATTTTTTTTTTGTGAGAAAGGCAAAAATCCCTTACTTACTTATTTTTTAAATAAAATTGTTTACTCTAAATTAACTCAAAATTTTGAAACAAAAAATTTAATTTTCTTAGCTCAAAAATAACGGTACCTGCCACTCAACCGTTATGAAAAAAGATATTTATATCAATAACGGCTCAAAAAATTTTGATAAAAAAGTTCTACCAACAACGGTTTTTTTATGCTGTGCCGGTTATTTAACCGATTATTTTTTTTTTTTTTTTTCAAAATTTCACGTTAACGGCTTCAACTACTTCGATCAAATTTTGTATGCTTTAAAATCTTAATGATTTTGCGATTTCTTTAATTTATTGAAAAATATTATTTTATTTTGAAAATTTTGTGTCTTGATTGTGTACGAGAGCAAGCTCGTGCGATCCAGTCTTGCATTTTATTTTTTTTAAGCTTCTGGGGGTTTGTTTCTTCAACTTCCGGCTATTTCTGGTAGGCGTAATACACATAGAAGTCATTCGTAAAATTCAGTGACATCATTTCTTGGCTTGCGAAATAATTTAAATTAAATCAAATTGGTGGCTGGTTCTCCTACTTCATTTTTAGTTACAGTTTATTGAAACTCAAAACCTTTTGCAGATCTACATGCCTACATCTCGCTTCTAAAGGTCAAAATCTTGATGTTTATTTGTGAATAATAATGGAAATTTTGAACACCTACTTGAATTTATGATCTTTCCCAATACGTACCTCCAAGATAAACGATTTACGACTATATTTTATATTTTGTTCAGTGCTTTAGGTCTCTAGACAGTAAATCACTTAGAAAAAAAAATAGTTCTTTTTCCAGGTCTAACATAGGAAGTCTTCGTGTTTTTGTTTTATTTTTATTCCAAAACATTAGGATTGTTGTAAAAGCTGTCGATGGTTATTCCAATTTGATCAAATCAAACGCCAATTAGAGTTTATAGTCGAAGCCATAAAGATGCCTAGTTTATAGTCCAAAAGCGGTAAATCACATGTTTAACTCGTAAGTTGTAAGACAGAAAATGCCTGACAAGCTAGCGTCGTTGTTAGATTTGGATGATGGTGTGTGGTGCTAGTGCTCGTCTTCACATACATAGGCATTTTTTGTGTTACAAGTTGTAAGACAATTTTAATGTACGCTATGGGAATATGTTTTCGAAATTTCTCTCGTACGTACTGTAATGGCGAAGACGACCACGATGACAGAACGAGGTAGGTGGCATGATTTGCATTTCGTTTCAAGCAGCAAACAGATGCAAAATAAGTTGCATCTTCTTTCTTTTCCTGTATATTTATGTTTGAAAGCAAGCTCTTCATTGAGTCTTCGAAGCCTGATGGAGGCCACCCAAAAATGTATTCGAAAAAGTTAGCGGCGGTGGCATGCAGTGGCAACGTCCCGAAATTACCCAAAACTGTGCCTTCTTGAAGAATGTGCTGTGCCGTGCATGATGCACACGCGGCAGGCGAACCAGTTTCATTCACAATGTAACCAAACCACAACGATTATGGTGGCAAGCAGTCTCCAATCCAAAATGCTTCACATTCATTGTGTGGCTCCGATGGTGGTGGCCATGCCAGGCCATTCGGTCCACAGGAATTCCGAGGATCATGTCTCAAGTGATACAAATCACGTTTTACTCCATCTTGCTCTCCACCATGTGATTGTGCAGTTCATTTGTTTTGAGTTGTGTGTTTCTGGATTGTGCTACCGAAAATGTTCCGGGGGTAAATCCACAACAGAAAAGGTTAATTAAATGGTGAAGTGATGCCTTGATTGTTGCTGTTGTTGTATATAGAGTTGCGGTCGTGGCTTCGAAATGAATTGACCAGGAAATTATTTATTTTTTTTTTTTATTTTTTTGGAAATTAAAGTAAAAACATGGCGAAGAGCAATTTGAGGTACATTGCGTTGTGATGTATGTAGGTATATTTTGGTCATTGGAAAGCTTGTTGTACAGCCTGAGGGATGTAACGTGTTGTCTGATGGCGGTCAAGACAGGATTTTGGTAATTTCTTGAAATTTATGTGATTAAGCTTTTTGATTGGTAATTAATAAAATAACGACCATGAAATTTGGGAGGGGCATCATGATGAGTATAATGAGCAGGAAAGTACATACATTTAAGCTAAGGATAGGAAGCGGTTTATCAATGAGTCGTGGTGGTCATGGTAAACATTTTTCATAATTATTTTTGAAAATAATGTACCTACATAAAATTTAGTTTTCCCCGGTTCTTATCATTAGCAGACCAGGATTACAAGAAGCTATCTGCATAATACCTTCAGGGTATAGCAAAATGTGACGTTTGGTTCTTTAGAAATTGTTTTCATGTAGGTACATTGACAAAATAAAGAAGACAATAATTAGAATACTATTGTTTTTCCACATTTTGTTTGAAAAAAAAAAAAAACAATTGCAAGGATCGTGTGGGATCTAATCTAGTAATTTTGAGTGCAAAACTAGAGGGTTGCTTTCAGTATCTACCATTTTGGAGGAGTAAACATACGAAATAATTTTGTTTTTTAAGGAAATCGTCTGCTCAATATTTTTTTTCTACTCCCAGATCTTAGGCGTTCTTTTCTATAGTTTTTACTTGCTGTACCTTTAAGGCAAGTATTGATTTCATTTATACAAACAAAATTCGAGGTTTTAAACAGACCTAATATTACAATGTTAAAAAAGTGATTTTCGGCATGATGTCCGTGGGTCTATTTGTCTGTGCGTTCTTATGTATACATCGAGTAAATCGCATTCAACAACTTCCGTTTCATCAAGTTTTCTCAAAAACGGCTCTAACGATTTTGACTAAACTACGTTCATGTTATTATCTCTAAAAAAGTTATAATAATACTGCATACAGTTTTTGACAACATAATTCAAATAACGGAACTTTTTTGTATTTAAATATGTTTATATTTTCAAGAACAAAAAAAACTCTAACAAATTATTTGAAACGTCTTGGATATCATTTCTTAAATGATTGAAAATGATTGATTGCGGGTGGCATTGGCACAGTGGATATGGAATTTGACTCCTAACCTGGACATGTTGGTGCGAACCCTAGTGAAGGTAGCATTCTTTTCTATATTCCTCAGTTTCAACTGGATGCCACCCGTGGAACTTCATGAGATAATTAACATCTAATTCTTAATCCACTGTGCCAACAAAAAATCTTGTTTTTCCTTCTATTCCTTCTTACTTGTACCGTGCATTGCATTTAAAAGACCTGAGGTCTAATAGGCATATAAATTAAAACTAAAAAAAAAATCACTGATCTCGAAAATCGCGTTTTGATTGTTTTTGCAGAAATTGACTAGGTTTTTGGTTATTTCTTAAAATCACGTTAAAGTCTTACTTTAAATCTACTCCAACTTTGCATATTTACTTCTAACGAGTACAATTTATGCTGCATTCCAAAATTAAGAGAAAATCAAACCAAAAATAAGTGTTTTGAATTTTTGTTTTCATAATTTCAACTATTAAAGAAATCAGGTAAAATTAACCAAGTGTCAGGTTGTGTTAACGATTTTAACAAAATACATGAATTTATTATTAGCTTAAAGTTAAGTCAATATCAAATATCAAAACCAACACAAACATCTAGACAAATTGATTTGGACTCCCATTAACCTGAAACTCTCCTCATTTAAATGAGTCAAGGTTTAAATAAAGCAGTAATTGAATAAAATTTACATGAGAAGAAGTAAAGGGTTTTTCCACAGGGACGCTACAAAAGTAGAGCAACAGGGACAGCAAACGACGCCATATTTCTTGCCGTTCTTTTAACATTTCTCTTCAATAAAGTTTGCCATTTTACGATGAAAAGATATACGAGCCAACAACGAGTCGAAATTATTAAAATTTACTACCGAAATTAGGAGTCAGTGGCCTCAACGTTAAGAGCGCTACGTCCAATTTATGGTCGTCGTAATCGTCCTAGCAGATCAACAATTGAGCGTCTAGTGGAAAAAGTGGTGAATCCACAGGCACAGTACAAAATGTTCCCGTGCCAGTGAGACAAAGAAGTGCCCGTAGTGTCGAGAATATTGCTGCCTATGAGGCTTCAGTTGCAGAAAGCCCAAATGTGTCTCTCACACGTCGTTCTCAAGCGTTGGGCATCTCTGTGACGTCGTTGTGGCGAATTTTGCGAAAAGATCTTGGCCTACATCCTTACAAGATTAAATTGCCGCATGATATGGACTTGGAGGACATGTGGTTCCAACAGGACGACGCCACAAGCCACACAGCGAATTAAACAATCAATTTACTGGAAACCAAGTTTGGAGAACGTGTTATCTCACGAAATGGTCCAGTCGCTTGGACGCCTCGGTCATGCGATTTGACGCCGTTAGACAATTTCCTGTGGGGCTACGTCAAGTTTATGGTCTATGCCAACAAGCCAGCGACGATTGATGAACTTCGTACGAATATTGAACGTAAAATTGCAGCAGGTTTGGCCAATTTATGCTTGAAAACCGTTGAAAATTGGGTTCAGCGTCTGGACTTCTGCAAGCGTGCCCGTGGTGGCCATGCAAAAGTAATCGAGTTCCATACATAATGGCATCAAACGTACTTTCACAGAAATACAAAATTTTATTGATATCCAAAACCCTTTTTGTTTTATTTAAAAAAAAACTTTTGTAGCGCTCTTATTAAAAAACCCGATATGTATCATGACGAGTTGGTTTTAACAATGCTCAACTCTGTAGTTTAACTGACCTCTAGCCCTTTTAAGCCAGGGACCCTCTTACGCTCTATATAGGTATATATTAAACCTACTTTTCTAGTAATGAAAAACGAAATTGATTTAACTAGGGCTAGTTTTTCATTCACGAAATTAAATTTAAACCCGAGTTGACTCATGAAATTCGAAATGTTAACTCAAGTATACCTGAAAAGCTAAGCCTTCATTTCCATCATTCAGTTGAAAGATGATACAATTTTAGAACATTAACACCATGTTATGTTGTAAAATGAACAGAAACATCATTTAGTTAACACAAGACCAATTGAAGTTAATCAGATAAGTTGTTGTAAAACTAACTATACGAAATGTTAAGTCAACAAGATATGTGTAGTTAAATTAAAATTTATTAGGGTTTTTCTAAAACTATCATGAAATTTAACAAAACTTTAACTGCGGTCATGTCAAATCTTTCCAACATTTTTATTTCCAAGAATTCCGTGTTTCAATAGTATGACATCTTCTTAAATCAACCATAATCTTATAAAAATAGTGTTAATTTAACTGTGAATATACCTTATATTATTGCGATCATGTTAAATTTTGAGTTTTTTTTATTATAAAAAGGGTGCCTTGTAATTTTTACAGGACACTTGTCGCATGTAACAAAAATTAGACCATATTATTCAATTATGCATTTTTTCCGTTAGTGCCAAGTTATAGCTATCATTGGAAAACATCATTGAAAAGTTAGCTGTTTATTTTGAGACCCTTGGAAAGTTTAATCATTAAATATTTTAGTGCAGAAATATAGCTTACGACTTCAAAATTATTTCTCCTCCAAAAAAAATTCATTTTGACCAATATCTTCCCCATAACGTAACTTTTAATTTTTTTCAATGATCATTGGAAAGGAAGTTCATCATTGAAAAATTAAAAGTAATTTTATGAGAAATGTTTTGCAAAATTGAATTTTGTTTTACCTATAAATAAATAATAAGTCAATTAGCTTTACTTTGGCATCAAAATAATCATATATTTTTTCAATAATGGTTTCCAATGATAGCTATAACTGGGCCCTAAGATAGTCTCAGTTAAATAATATCTGAAGCAACTAACGGATTTTAATAAGATTTTTAGAGGACAGCAAGTAGAACTAGTAGCATTTGTATCATAGTGTTAGTTTTATGGATGTATGTGTAACTAGTAGCTCTCTGCGCGTTTTGTCAACTAGTATGATTTTTTAAAAATATTTCATACAGAAAAATATACAAATTATGGAAACTATGGAAACAAAGCAAATAAATGAAAAAAAATTCACTACACTAGTAGGCTAACTGGCAGGCTACTCGCAGGCAAAAATATTATACTATTTGGGCTACTAGTTGGCTCTCTCGTGTTCTGATACACTAACACACATAAACGCTACTAGTTGTACTCGCTTGTCTAAGCCCCGGGTCACATCATACAAATTATGCCCACTTAGATACCTTCATAAAATGTCATCATTCTACTTTTAAAGAATTGTCTTCCTTCATGAGTAAATAACTCAAACGGAATAGAAACAAATTCAAAATAATTATTAGCTAAAGGCTATGTTGACGTACATGAAAAATACTTATCTAATTTTATTAAGGACACACATTTGAAGAGTTAATTGGTTGGTATCTAACGGTGAAGGTGTAGTTGCTAAGTGTCTACGAAATTCTGAAAGAAAAACACTACGGATTTAATTTTGTTGTTTTGTTACGGTTATTGAACTCATGACAAATATTTGCGAGGTGCAGTTAGGTTTTGGTTCAACATTTTAACCGACAGATTGAACCTCAACTATCATGTTTCAGGGTTCAACTATGTAATAATAGATACACAATTAATTCACCAAAATTGTAAGGTTAACATCTTGGACCGAAACTGAAAAAAAAACCGGCAAAAAACTAAACTAATGAACATTATCTCCCTAGACCCAACAAGAAACATTTGGTGCCATTTCACCTTTTTTTTCTTAAGCTGATGTGGTCATGCTAATTTCAAGTTAACTTGAACGATCTATGCCGAGAATGTGACGTTTTGTTTATAAAAACGACAAAAAAACGTCCGTTAACTATGGCGTATACGCACTTTTTCTTATTGACTTTCAAATTAGTCATTTCGAAGTGGATGATTTTTTATTTATTTTTATATTGAACCTCCAAATCGGTGAATATGGATTGAATTAATTTTGGCATCACTCTGTAAAGACTCAGTTGGATTTAAGCATTTACTTATTATCATTGTTATTTTTACTTGCTCTACTATATGGCAAGTATTGGTTTCGTGTCAAAACAAGAAATCGAGTTTTTAATCAAAACTACCATTATGGAGAAGTCCAAAAAAGTATGGTTTTTGTCAAGCTGTCCGTCGATCTGTTTGTCCGTGCGTTGTTATGATGTACATTTTCAGTTTTAACAATACTGCATACCACGTTTTTACCAATAAATTCGAATAATGGAAATAATGTTATGGAGATTTTTTTTTTAACAAACAAAAAATGCCCTCTTTTATACTTGTTTAGGTATATTCCCGCATATCTCATCATAAGATTGGTTGATTTTATCATTATTTCGCATTTAAGTACTTCTGAGTTAGATTAAAAATATTGCATTTAAAATTTGTATACATTTTTGTTAGAAAAAATAAAATCAAAGAAAAAATATTTTTTTTTTTTTAGTTTTTAACTTTTTTTCCAATTTTCGTTTTTGTGTTTTGTATCAAAATAATTAAAAACTGCCATTTTAACATGTTATTATTGTTTTCTCATTAACGATATAAAAATATTATCCAACCAATACTATATCTTCACCGTTAATGTCTAGCTACAATCTACAAATTTAGTGGTTAGCTACGAGAGCAAGTTTGTGTGATCTTCGTTCGGATTTTTTTTTTAAATAAAATTCTTAAAATTATAAGTCGGCTTTTATAATATCCATTTTATACCAAAACAAAACTTTCTCTCGGTGAATTTACAAAACAAATAAAATACGTATAATGAATTTTTAAAATGTCACTATTTTCCAATTCATTATAATATGTACAACCGTTAAATTCTTACAAATTTTACTACCAACTTTCTAAATGCAAAGCCACCGCTATAAGCCTTCCTAAGCCACTTAAAATAAGTACCAACAATATTCCTAAGAGCTTCATTTAATATAAAAAATATAAAAAGAAATTAGTCCAATCCTACATTAACACAATATTTGAATTATCCAAGTCATTCAAACTATGTAATCGAATACTTTCAACGCTCGGTCGTTGGTCGTCTTGATCGTCGTCACTTATATCCATATTATACCCACTTTAGCCTCAATATTCTTCCAATATTCTATATGAGCTGCATGAAGCGCCTGCTGATAGCCTCTTTAATGACTTTGAGCTCGGTATTACCTAATACTCCTATAACCTGCCTCCACCGCAGTGATGATGATGATGGTCTGTGTGCCATCACAGAGTGCAACACAACGTGTAGTTGGTATAACATTTATGACCCCATCCGCTGTTAGGGAATGAATTATTTTTATAGCACTTTAATTGGCTTGGCTGTGGCTCTGGTCTCTGTGGGTCTTCTGTCTTCTCTGGTGGTGTGTTGGTTCTCAAGTGTCGGTAAGAGGGCATTCCATAAAAAAAACGAAATTCCTGGCCGTGTTCAAAAAGCGATGACATGCTACAGGTATTATTTCCATCGATCGAGTGGATTTAGTCTCTGAGCGCATATGGGTGGCTGGAAGTGGTGCGCCACTAACATAACCCTCGTATAGAAATTTCACAGTAGATCGTAGTTTAAGAGTCATCCGAGTACCCCAAAGAACAAGAATGTTTTCCCTTTTTGGGGTAAGTAAGACTGCGTTATAGCTAACACGATTTTAACATTGGCTTTTGATGTATCGGCGGCGGCAAGTTCATGTAGTAGGTGTGGGTGCTGGATACTTTGTTTGCCATAAAATGTTGCTTATAGTGCGGTGCCTAAACCTGCGTCCCAGTTTGTGTCAGTCATTGCGAAGCCACAGGGCCGGCAGGCAACGCACACAAAACAACAACACGACCCACACAATGTGGTTTAGGCGCGCGTGGTTTTCAATGGATTTTTCCATTTTCCTCTTCCTATTTATAATTCATGGATATTTATGAGTCCGCGTGTGGAGAAACAAGTGTCTGAATTAAGAAAGGTGACACGTATAGTTGTATAGACGGGGACAACAACGTCAAGAACGTGGTCGGTTCGTTGGTTAACCAGGAGATGGAATTTAATGATTTTTTCTCTTTCCTTTTCGACATGGACAAGAATACTGTATGGAAGATTATGGAGGAAAAGATTCGTTTTTTTTTTTTTTTTTTTTTTTGTTAAACTTCCCATAAGGTGAACTGAACACAGTGAACGACGTGCATATCTTTTGATTGCTTATAAAAAGGCACATTAAATGAGCTGTTGGTGATAATAGAATGCATTAATGGGATATATACACATTCTGCCATCGCATCGACCGGCATTTGATTGGATTTGTGTATAATGTGGGTATTACTATGCACTATGCAACCAGTGAGCTATTTCAAAATCTACTTAAAACGACATTATAAGAAAGGAACGTTTTGAAACACCGTGAGATATACAGGTATTTTTGGGCTGACTAAGAATTAAGAACTGCGGGATATTATTTAAATGAGTTAATGGAAAGACAGGTAAAGTAAACAATAATAAAATATACATAGTTCAGGGTCAAACTTGTGTATCTGTGTATTTGATGCTTTAGAACTTCTTATTGTCCCTGTAGTTTGTCCTATTCCCATTAAAAAAATTAAAGATAAAGGATTTTAATAGTTGGAATTTCTTGTTATACCTACTTAGTGATTTTGTAAGATGTATATGAAATGTATATCCTTTTCAGATTTTAAGTTTCGGATCTATGAGTTTTTGATATATTTTTGTTTCTAAATATATCAAAATCAAATTTTGGCTAAATAGGAAATAGCTCAGGAATTTTGTGCAAAAATCCTAAATTTTGGTAATAGGTTTAGGATTTTTAAGGGTTGTAGAGCTATTTAAAAGCAGTATTTGAGGAATTATCCTGGCCTCTAGCTGTTGAGCAATCCGCGAAATCAGTGTTTGAAAAAAAAATGGTGATGACAAAAAAAAAAACAAAAATATAACGGTACATTCCACAAACTTCTAAAATATCTCAAAAAATACATAATTAAATTTTGTATCATGGTACATTTTTTTCTTTTATATCTTAAATCCAAAACTAAGTAAAAATTTTATTCAAAGTCTAAAAATTGAAATTCTATAAACTTTTTGTTGGGGTTTTTTCCGTTAAAATGCAATTTTTAACAAATATAAATAAAAACTAAAAATACAGTTTTGTTAACCAATTAATTCTGCGTCATTTGATCTTATCTTACAAGCTTGTGTTATGTACCCTTCTGTAAAAAAAAAAACATTTTATTTAAATACAAATCACGAAAAAAAAGGTATAAATTAAAAAAAAATATATTACGGTACATTTAGGAAAACTTTTAAATACCTCAAACGATGGAGAATTGAATTTAGAACAAGATAGTAAACATTTTATTCTATTATGTACCTTTAAGTCTGTCATTTTTTTATAAAAACTCAAAAAAGTGAACATTTTAAACAATTTTTTACAATATTTACAAAACGGAATTGTAAACAAAATATAACAAAATAAAAATAAAAACATTTTTTTTCACTGATAAATTCAACATTGTTTGAGATATTTTTGAGATTTTTCTTGTAGATATATCTTGAATAATTTAAATAAAATGGATAAGGAACCATGAATAAAAACTTAAAAGTTTCAAATGATTAAAAAAAAAAAAATATAACGGTACATTTCAGAAAGCTGAACAAAATTCAAATGAAGCAAAATTTACTAAAGCATAAAACTGTGTACATTTTTTTGTATATTACGACCTTGAAAAAAATTAAAAAATTTTAGTAAACGTTGAAAAAGTGAAAATGTAAACTGAATTTTTGCAGTTTGTACAAAAAAAAAAAATATAACGGCGCATCCAAAAAACTTGAAAAATACATCAAACTACGCAAAATTATATTTAACATGAGATAAAAGAATTGTTTTTTTTTTAACATTGCAAATGTTTATAGGCTCGTATTGCAGAAATTATGGTGCTACCAAAATGAATAAAGTATAAATGAATACAAATGAAAAAGAACTTTAGCGTAGTAGGGGCATTTTGCGAAAAATTTGGTTGGTGTTACCACAGAAGCTACCTACAAAATTAAAATGAACATATCTTTGTAAGCGATGAACATCGCAGCGTATCGAATTGTTGGTTGGGCGAAGTTTCGTGCAATTTGCTACCAAAGAAGTGAGAAGAGAATGAAAGAATGAAAAATAAACGATGACATAAATAATAGGCTACATATTTGTAGGCTTTTTATTGACAGGTGTAGACTGCAGAACAAGTATCGAATTTTCGGTTGATATGTTGTGTTGTACAGTCACAGTGCGTGTTTACAGAGGTTGGGGGTAGAAAAGATACGGAGGATAAAGGGATACATGTAAAATTTACCACAGTAGGATTTACAAATGTTTTGAACCTATTTATTATATGTATATAGTAATAAACTTAAAATAACTTTTTTACAAAAAAAAGTAACTTTTCTACAAAAAAAAAAATAACTTTTTTACAAAAAAAAAATAACTGTTTTACAAAAACAAATTAACTTTTTTACAAAAAAAAATTACTTTTACAAAAAAAAGTAACTTTTTTACAAAAAATAAATAACTTTTTTAAATAAAAAAATAGCTTTTCTAAAAAAAAAAAATAACTTTTGTACAAACAAAATTAACTTGTTTACAAAAAAATTAATAACTTTTTTCAAACTAAATTTCTTGTAAAAATAAATATCTTTGGTAACTTGCTTAAACAAAAGTGATGAGAAATTATTCAATTATGTTTTATATTTTTATTATAAATTATACATACAAAATATGCATATATTAACGCTCTTTTCTGACTCACTGACTGGGTAATGCTGCTATGATGGTAAGATCATAAAAACACTCCTGCTCCTTAACGAGAATGTTAAGGGTTGCCAATTTTCTGGAATTAACTTTTTTATGAAAGGGAACTGTGAATTTGTCAACTAAATTGGCACGAGTACGATAACTTGGGCGCCGACAATCGATAACGGATTTTTGTAGAGGGGTCAGATACAAACATTTATTACTATGGGTGGGGGGATCTATCTTCCCCCGTTTGGGCGGGAGGGGCAATTTAATGAAAAAAGTACTAAAAGTGGAAAAAAATCATTAAAACATAACGGTAATACCTACAATTACGTATTAAATCTTTTTTGAAAGCCAATACTCTGTTTTATTAGTCAATTTTTAAATCAAGTGAAATCTATCCATAGTTTTTGAAAAAACTACATTCAAACTCAAAATTTGGGAACAAACAATAAAAAAATGTTTAAAATGTAATTTTTTCAAAACTTTGAGATTTTATATTATATTTTTTTCTTAAAAATCGTTGCTCATATTGATTCTTAATCAGAAACCGAAAACAAAATGATTTTATCGAATTTTTGAACAACAACAACAACTTAAAGGCGCTACCACTAATTATTTGGCTGGAGATATAGCTATTTCGTGCTCTGCCTTTTTTGCACTCATCAGTCTCCTTTTTTGTGGTGCTGAGCTTTAATCCAATTTTATTTGAAAAACTTTTTATGCACACCATAGGATTCGAACCCACGCATATCGGATTTGCTCAGTCTTAGCAGTCGTGTGCACTACGCATACGCACTCCACCGCTTTAGACCACTGACGTCACAGGTCGAGAGGTGTTATTTGTTTATCAAATGCATTTGGAGCATCAGCATTATTATAAGCGCTTTTAAGTATGCTGTCTAGTCTTGATTTTGTCTTCTAGTTTTCGAGAAAATTAAAAATTACCAAAACTACTATTTTAATTCAATTAATTTTTTTTTTCCTTGAGTATTTTACGTGGTCTTATTTTGATAGTAAAAATAGAATATGGATTAATTCTTACACAAATTGACTCTTAATTATCATACTTTCCCAACAACCACCCTTACGGCGTATAAACAGTGAGTTATGTTTGGTGGGGCATGCTGCCGCCCTGCAACCCCCCTGCTTGGGTTTTATAGGTTTTGGGGTATGTGCGAGGTTCGGTGTATGCGAAATTTCGTTTGCATTTAAGGAACTTTAAATGTATTCTCTGTTTCCAATGTCAACAGCTACATATGATAAATGTCAATGTATGAACAAATAAAAAAGTACTTCTATTAATTTTCAATTTTCTAAAAAATTAGAGGACATAAAAGCTTTCAGTTTTTTTGTGTTCGTTTCAGAATTGTTATGAGCATTGACCACAAAAAGAAAATTAAGTTTACAATTTCACAATTTTGAGCAAAATTGATGCAATCATTTCTTTTTGCGTTTTTTTATTAAAATTTTGAGTTTGAATGCAAATTTTTTGAAAACTATTGACACAAATAATTTAATTTAAATGTAGGATTATAAATCAGACTTCTGGCTTTTAAAACCTTTATTGTTTTGCATTTTAAGTTTAGCAAAAAAAAACTGCCGCGGGGCAAAAAAACTGCCGTGGGGCAAAAAAACTGCCGCGGGGCAAAAAAATTGCCGCGGGGCAAAAAAACTGCCGCGGGGCAAAAAAACTGCCGCTGGGCAAAAATAATTGCCGCGGGGCAAAAAAACTGCCGCGGCGCAAAAAAACTGCTGCGGAGCAAAAAAAAACTGCCGCGGGGCAAAAAAACTGCCGTGGGGCAAAAAAACTGCCGCGGGGCAAAAAAAACTGCCACGGGGCAAAAAAACTGCCACGGGGCAATAAAATTGCCGCGGGGCAAAAAAACTGCCGTGGGGCAAAAAAACTGCCGCGGGGCAAAAAAACTGCCGCGGGGCAAAAAAACTTTTTTGAAAGCCAATACTCTGTTTTATTAGTCAATTTTTAAATCAATCATCTATCCATAGTTTTTGAAAAAACTACATTCAAACTCAAAATTTCGGAACAAAAAATAAAAAAAATGTTTAAAATGTAATTTTTTCAAAACTTTGAGATTTTATATTATATTTTTTTCTTAAAAATCGTTGCTCATATTGATTCTTAATCAGAAACCGAAAACAAAATGATTTTATCGAATTTCTGAACAACAAAAACTTAAAGGCGATACCAATTGTTTGGCTGAAGATATAGCTATTTCGTGCTCTGCATTTTTTGCGCTCATCAGTCTCCTTTTTTGTGGTGCTGAGTTTAATCCAATTTTATTTGAAAAACTTTTTATGCACACCATAGGATTCGAACCCACGCATATCGGAAATTGCCGCGAGGCAAACAAAACTGCCGCGGGGCAAAAAAACTGCCGCGGGGCAAAAAAACTGCCGCCGGGCAATAAAAACTACCGCGGGGCAAAAAAAAACTGCCGCGGGGCAAAAAAAACTGCCGCGGGGCAAAAAAACTGCCGCAGGGCAAAAAAATTGCCGCGGGGCAAAAAAACTGCCGCAGGGCAAAAAAATTTCCGCGGGGCAAAAAAACTGCCGTGGGGCAAAAAAACTGCCGTGGGGCAAAAAAAACCTGCCGCGGGGCAAAAAAAAACTGCCGCGGGGCAAAAAAAACTGCCGCGGGGCAAAAAAAAACTGCCGCGGGCCAAAAAAACTGCCGCGGGGCAAAAAAACTGCCGCAGGGCAAAAAAATTGCCGCGGGGCAAAAAAATTGCCGGGGGGCAAAAAAAACTGCCGCGGGGCAAACAAAATTGCCGTGGGGCAAAAAAAAACTGCCGCGGGGCAAAAAAAACTGCCGCGGGGCAAAAAAAAACTGCCGCGGGGCAAAAAAAACTGCCGCGGGGCAAAAAAAAACTGCCGAGGGGCAAAAAAACTGCCGCGGGGCAATAAAATTGACGCGGGGCAAAAACACTGCCGTGGGGCAAATAAATTGCCGCGGGACAAAAAAAACTGCCGCGGGGCAAAAAAACTGCGCGGCGCAAATATATTGCCGTGGGGAAAAAAAACTGCCGCGGGGCAAAAAAAAACTGCCGCGGGGCAAAAAAAACTGCCGCAGGGCAAAAAAAACTGCCGCGGGGCAAATAAATTGCCGCGGGGCAAAAAAACTGCCGCGGGGCAAAAAAACTGCCGCGGGGCAAAAAAAACTGCCGTGGGGCAAAAAAAACTGCCGTGGGGCAAAAAAAAACTGCCGCGGGGCAAAAAAAACTGCCGCGGGGCAAAAAAAACTGCCGCGGGGCAAAAAAAAACTGCCGCGGGGCAAAAAAAAACTGCCGCGGGGCAATAAAATTGACGCGGGGCAAAAACACTGCCGTGGGGCAAATAAATTGCCGCGGGACAAAAAAAACTGCCGCGGGGCAAAAAAACTGCGCGGCGCAAATATATTGCCGTGGGGCAAAAAAACTGCCGCGGGGCAAAAAAAAACTGCCGCGGGGCAAAAAAATTGCCGCGGGGCAAAAAAATTTCCGCGGGGCAAAAAAACTGCCGTGGGGCAAAAAAACTGCCGTGGGGCAAAAAAAAACTGCCGCGGGGCAAAAAAAACTGCCGCGGGGCAAAAAAAACTGCCGCGGGGCAAAAAAAACTGCCGCGGGGCAAAAAAACTGCCGCGGGGCAATAAAATTGACGTGGGGCAAAAACACTGCCGTGGGGCAAATAAATTGCCGCGGGACAAAAAAAACTGCCGCGGGGCAAAAAAACTGCGCGGCGCAAATATATTGCCGTGGGGCAAAAAAACTGCCGCGGGGCAAAAAAAAAACTGCCGCGGGGCAAAAAAAAACTGCGCGGCGCAAATATATTGCCGTGGGGCAAAAAAACTGCCGCGGGGCAAAAAAAAAACTGCCGCGGGGCAAAAAAAAACTGCCGCTGGGCAAAAAAAACTGCCGCGGGGCAAATAAATTGCCGCGGGGGAAAAAAAAACTGCCGCGGGGCAAGAAAACTGCCGCGAGGCAAATAAATTGCCGCGGGGCAAAAAAACTGCCGCGGAGCAAAAAAAACTGCCGCGGGGCAAAAAACTGCTGTGGGGCAAAAAAACTGCCACGGGGCAAAAAAACTGCCACGGGGCGAAAAACTGCCGTGGGGCAAAAAAACTGCCGTGGGGCAAAAAAACTGCCGCGGGGCAAAAAAAACTGCCGCGGGGCAAACAAACTGCCGCGGGGCAACTGCCCGCTCTACATTTCTTCATATTTGCAGACGAGGATGCATGTAAATCCAGCATTACTTGCAGATGTTAATTGTCAACCAAAGTTTCGGGCAGTATAAAATTGAAAAAATCAGTCAGTAAAAATCATTAATCAGTAAAAGTAGAATAACAGATTCAGGCATGATGAAATTTGCCAAAAAATTAGTAATGATAGGAAGCGGTACCTAGTTCGCTTGGAACTTCAACCTTCAAAGCACATTTGGAAATGGTTAAACCGAATGGTGTAGGTAGCTGTGGATGAGGCTTGTATATGACTCTCAAAATAAAAAGATACGAAAACAGTGAAGAGTTCTATAATATAAAGTTTTAGTTGTTGCAAGAAATGTATGGTATGGCACAAAGCTGAGCACTTTTGATTGAAGTTATAGTCTTGTGTTCAGCCATCACATTAGTTACCTACAACTATTTTTGTAGCATTCACAAATGAAAAGCTTACCAAATTAAAATAATTATAATGTACCTTATTGCATCACGATAGGTTGTCAACATCACCTTGTTACAGGAATTTCAAAATTCAAAAACATATGGAATTATTTATTTTTATTGTGTATTTATGTTAAATAAGGAGTTCTATACATATAACATATCGTGCTTCAACTTAATTTTAATTAATGGAATTTTGTTTAAGTGCAAACAATTAGTTATGTTTTTGTTTTATCTAGCAAAAGCAAGTCATTTTCAATGCTCCCATTCTTACTCTATGAGTGAAATCTGTAAATTTTTAAAGTGTCTTAAACTAAGAGCAACAAAACTGACAGCTTATAGGAGACATGAAGTAAACATTCAAAAAAATCTAATCCAGGCATGCGAGGAGGATAACCCAAGCCTGAGCTTCGATTTGTCTTGGACCTTGTTGCTCAACACCAAGTCTATTTCATTGAAATTCTTCGATGTTAGATTACAAAGGTTTGATTTTTGTGTGGTTTCCGTAATTTCACTACAAACCTTCCCGTCAATCATTGTAAGCAGCGTTGTATGCTCAACCACCACCGTTTCAGTCAAATTAGACATTTGATTTTCCTTTAACAACTTCGGAAGGAGTACATTTCTTAGATAAAAAGTGTAAACCTTTTTTGTAGAGCGTTCAATTTTCTAAAAAAAAAGTTTTGCTACTCATTTAAATACTTGCTATTATAAAGTTATAAATTTACAAGTTCTAAAATGTGTTTTGTCCCATACAAATCGTATGTAAAGTAGAAAATAGCGCTGAGCGACCTCTAAAAATTTAAAAATCTGAATTTTTAACAGGCTTATTATTTTGCTCAACTCTGAGTAATAAGCAAGTGGCATGGGAAATCGGAGACTTTTTTTTATTTTTGAATCAATCTAATGTATATATAGGGTTCTGAATAAAAACCTCAAGTTATTCTTATTTCACGTTCGCATATCAGCTCTTTCGTTTTCAATTGCCAAATCGACAATAATTTTACACTAGGATTTTTGTTTCTTCTAAAGTGTATACTGTATACATATGAGTGTTTTTATAATACAAATTCTATATACTACTGAAATACATCAGCCCAGTAGAAGACTTAGCATTATTTAATTGGACTTGTTAAATTATTGATTCAATAAAGCTTTTAACGGCCTTTAGTCCATAAAAATTGGCGTTTCGTCGCGGCGTTCTCACTTGGACTCTTCAGTTGACAGTGAGGGCCTTGTCAAGATGCAATTTTTTAGTAAGTTCAGTCCAGCTTACATCAAATTTACAGCGAAAATCAATTGTTAACTATATCCAAACCAACTGAAGAGTCCAAGTGAGAACGCCGGGACGAAACGCCAATTTTTATGGACTAAAGGCCGTTAAAAGCTATACTGTATACTGTATAGGTATCGTAATACAAATTAACAGGTAAATAAGAACCAAACATAATAAAAAAAACTCCTTTCGTTTTCAAATATTTGCTTTCAATGCCATGTTTTTATTGAAAATTGTTTCTAATAGTATTAACATCTAATGAAACCAAATTCATCACCTTACATATTCTATGTATGTGGGGATCTTAAGAATCGTTTTTCAATTTTTTAAGATCCCATTAATAGTATGCATTATTTTTTTTTTTTTTGGAAGGTGATTTAAGTTTTTTTTTGCCAACTATTGCTTTCTTTAAATTAATTATTTCCATTTTTGTTTGATTTTTATATTTTAACTTCTCTGTCCAGAAATACATCTTTTGTTTGTAATTTTCCATACCAAATCAATAAAATAATAAACAAAAACGTCTTCACCTCTAAATTGTTTAGCCAAAGAACCAAAAGAGCAAGTTCGTGAGATCTAGTTCTGTATGTGTTTGTCTTTTTTTTTTTATTTTATAAACAGAAATGCATTTGATTTAATTTTTGTTATGGGTCTCAACACTCTCCTCTCTTAATTATGTTATTACTTTTTTGTAAAATAACAATCACTTTTACCTCGTTGAATTTTGTTTCTATTTTATGTATGTATCGTCGTGTTGATATGTTTTGTTTCTTTTTTATGAATTTAAGAATAAGATACAAATTAATATACGAATGTTAAGTTTACCATCTTGATATGGCACATTGTTAATTTTATCAAAGTTCTCTGACAGCTTAATTTGTAGCTCTATATAATAACACATCGTTTATCAACCAACAAGTAAGTGCTAAGAGCAATAAAAACGAGTTTTTTTTTTTTTTTTTACTAAGTAAGGTATTTTTTTAAAACTCATCCCACCAAATCCATCGTCTTTTAATCATAAAAGCAAAATAAAAATTGATCCAGATAAGAATTTGATGACTGCCACTAGATCAGATTATAAAAAAAAATATAAAAAATGCATCTTCATCATCTAACCCTCACGTTTTCTTGATTTTTTTTCTGTCAGATCTTAGAAATGTCTTCTTCAACACAACGATCTCCGATAAGCATTCAAAAAAGACCTTTAGCTTTCATTTATCTGCTTGAGAAAATAACTGAAATCTTCATTTCTTACTCAGCGAAGTCCGACTTTGGTCATCATGATGATCATCATCATCCGCATTATATCGATTAAAATAGCGACGGGAAACTTTTCAATCATGAATGAACGCGCTGGTTGCTGATAAAAGAAGCATTAAATTTGATGGCGCTCTAAATTGCTTCGTTTGAAAATTCTATTAAAAAAAAAACTAAAATGTTGAACCCTAAGTGATCCCAATGGTGTTGGGTATTAATTGATTTCGTGAGCTATAGGCCTAAATGTGTGTCCGTGTTTATTGTGGGTGCTGCTATTAAATAAATATATTAAACACGCGATCAGGTTCCATCCCACAAGGTGAAAGTTGAGCGGATTTATGTCTAAACTCACGCGATGACGCCAAACTAATACCCGCGGCCGTGCGTCGTCGTTGTCGTCATCGTCGTTGTTTGTCGGTTGTTGGGACTTGATGCTGTCATTTAAACGTCACTTTGTGTATCCAATTGACTCGTTGGAATTCCTTAACGGCTCTGTTCCGAACTCTGTCTTCGATTCATTGAAACTTCTTTATTGATCTGGCATATTGTTAATATAACTGTTGCCCAGTTCCCCAGTGGTAATGTTGCCAGTCGCTGCTGCTGTCATCACAAACCACCGACCGTTTTTGCTACGCCAAGGTGAACATGAACATGAACACACATTTTAACAGTAGGCAATACGAGACTAAGACTATCTTCACCTTTCGGTGCGCAGGCGCACAACACTCTCTCTCTGACTGTGAATGTCCATAGAAATGTCAATTTGTGGAACGTGTTGCACGGTCCATGCTAACAATAATTGTTTACGATTTGCATTTTATTGCTGCCCAAGGGGCGATTGTCGCGCAGAAGCAGAAGTAGAAGGAGCATTTGTATGTTTTGTGGCTCATTGAGAGAGGAGCACTTTATGAAAAAAAAAAAAAGCTATTGTGACATAACTGATTGATGATGGGTGATAAATGGGTGACGGACATTAACTGAATAACTACAACTTCTATTGAATTGGATGCCTCGCCTAGTCTAGCGATGGCAGCTCACAGTGGGGCAGAATAGTTTAATAATTTAAATTTATTTTTTTTTCTTTACTTCTATTCCTTCCAACTAGTGCCCGTTGTTCAAGGTTGTATTTGAAAAGACTTAAGTTCCTACAGGCATAGTTAAAATTATAAAAAAATCAACAACAAACATTTTATATGTTCGTCAGTTTCCCAACAATGCTAATTTCTACCAATTTGAGTCCAAAAATCTGGTAAATTTCATAAATTCAAATTAGACAGAACCTTGGACTTAAATTGGCTGTTTTGTTAAGTCAATCAACTGCAGCATATTTATGATTTTTTCGCTTTCTCATAGTCTGGGCTTGTCTGATAACTTTTTTCTGGCGAAAAGTTTAGACAAAATCGAAGATTTATATTTGCATAGAAAAAACACCTACCTATTCACATATTTTCTGCTTCTTTCATGAATATGAAGGATTAGAATGACTTAAAATGATAAACCAAAAATATGTGGGTGTTTTTATTTGCATTTGTTACCGTTGTGACACTGGTAGTCATAATATGATTTAAAATTATTCATACGCAATATTCTTAATTAGTAAAGCTTAAATAATGCAAACATCTTTTAAATTTACAATTATACAATCCATTTAATCAAAACCGTTTAAAAGTTTTTAGGTCTTGACCTATGACGTGTGTGACACAACTTTAAGACTAAAATGTTCTTTTAACCATTAAAATGATTAATTTAACAAAATACTTGGGTTCTATAGCAACAAAAAGAATTTATACATATGTTTGTGACGTGTGAGACTTTTAATCAAATTCGCATATTCTCAGTTTAGTTTTATTTACTTAATAACCAATTTGGCATAAACTCAGTTTTGTATAACTATTGAATAGCAAATTTACAATAGAACGTGCGCTTTGTGTCATAAAATCGTCACACGATAAAATTGCATACAAACGTTTTATTATGTGTGCGTTTAAACTATAAATTTTGGTTTAGTGCATTTGGATGAAATTTCAAATGAATATACATAGGTAACAATGTTCTTCTTACCTTTTGAAACGATCAGTTCGAAAAGATCTAGTTTGCATAGCAACACAGGTATGTATATTATTGTAACTTGTGTGCTGCTCCTCAATTAATGGATCAACTCGGCATAAGCTCAGTTTATTATTATACAACTGAATATCCATTCTACACCATATTGTGCTCTTTGTTATTCAATGATCATACAATGAAATTGCAAACGCAGATGTTTTGTTGTGTGTGACACAACTCTTAGCCTTTAAATTCTGGCTTAGTGTACATATTTTTTTTATTATACAAATTCGAACTGAGGTTAGGTGTTAATATGCTTTTAACAATCAGAACATGTGTATGATTTTGTGACGTGTGTGACACCTTTCAATGTATGAACTGATTCCGTCTACACTCAGTTTATTTTGACTACTAAATAGCTAATTAAGACTTAAACGTAGTTTGTGTACTATCAAATCGTCAAATAATAAAATTAAAAATATAGATACATTTACTCTTGTTAATTATGCGTTAACGTAATTTGATGAAATTTTGTGTATGGGTAGGTGAAAAAATGTTTTTCTTCATTTTAAAATGACGAACTTAATAAAAATCTGGTTTGTATAGCAACAGAATGTATATTTATATTTGTGACGTGTGTGACACTTTTTAATATATGATTTAATTCCCCAAAGACTCAAATTTTTTCTGCTACTGAATAGCCAATTCACACTAAAATGTTAGACGGTGTTCACATTAGACTGACTCTTCCGACTATTTTTGACTTCTCTGAAATTAATCTCACGCCCACTTCATAGTTATAAAGGGAGAAAAGTAGCACATTTTTAAAAAAAATTTAAATTTTGTCTGCTACTGAATAGCCAATTCACACTAAAATTTTAGACGGTGTTCACATAAGACTGACTCTTCCGACTATTTTTGACTTATTTATCTCACTCCCACTTCATAGTTATAAAGGGAGAAAAGTAGCACATTTTTAAAAAAAATTTAAATTTGTGGTTTTTTGTTTGATGTTTGCTTTTGAAAATTCGGTGGAATCAGGCCAATGTGAACACCGTCTTATATGTGCGCTATCAAATTGTCACAAACTAAGATCTAAAATGTACATGTATGATGTATGTCATATGTGACACAATTTTGAATTCTATAAAATCTGACTTTATGTAATTCAATGAAATTTCATCTGACTTTTAAATTGGTCGATTTTATACAAATTTACACAGCAAGAGAATGTATAAATATTTTTGTCACTAGTGTGACACAATTTA
Source organism: Melangyna quadrimaculata (assembly GCA_949320155.1). Taxonomy (NCBI): domain Eukaryota; kingdom Metazoa; phylum Arthropoda; class Insecta; order Diptera; family Syrphidae; genus Melangyna; species Melangyna quadrimaculata. The sequence continues at coordinate 46,205,558 of OX439483.1, forward strand.
CACTAAAATGTGCTCTGTGTGCTATCAAATCCAATCGTCACACTATAAATATCCAAATACCAACATACATACAATTTTCAAAAAAGTTACTTTTGAAGCTAAAAATTTACAAGTTTTATAATAATTTTTCGCAATCTGTCCGAAACCATCAATCAGTTTTATTCGTTTCATTCGTTTGCGGTTCCATTCAACCGATTGGGTCTGTATTCAGTCACTTTTCGATAAATAATGTTTCAATTTATTTCGTCTTTGGCTTCAGCTACCCCACTGTGATGGCGGTGTGACGTGCGGCTGAAAAATGCGTTGATTCTTGACTAATTGAGTTGAAATTGGTACCGCGCATACCGCGTTGACTGAATGTATACACAAATATCTGTCACTTTGCGTACAGTGTGTGCGGTTTAAAAATAGTTTTGCAACAAATCGCTTTTTACGAAACACACAAGACTTCACAAGAGGTCATTTATCTTCTATGTAATTAACTATATGGGGGGGGTCATCTTAATGTATTCAGATATAAATGTAGTTTAAGTTTGTTAAAGATACCCACAGGTATTATTTTACACAAGAGTGGGAGTTGAACTATAGCAGTTGCATTTTAATTTATTATTTAAATGTTTTATTTTAATGGTTATTTCTTATGGTTTTTAATGTATAGTATCACTTAACAAAAATAAATAATTTTTTTTTATTTACAGATGTCAGGTGTTGTTGTGTATGGCGTTGCTATGTGGACGATATTTTGGAAATTACACTATGCTCCATTGTTGGTGTCAATAGCTTATCAAGTTGGAACTTATGGATTGGCAGTTGCTGGAGCATTAGCGATTATTGGTGGTTTCCTTGGATGCTTTGGAATATTTTATGAACAAAGAGTCATTATTTTGTTTGTAAGTACCAACCTATTTTCCTTTTCTATTTCTAATTATCATACAAAATTCGTAGTATAAAAAAATTATTTAAGACCAAGTTAAAGAAATCATCGATGTGTGTTTGGTTTTCAAATTTCTTCCAGTAATTAGATACCTAATGCTGATAATATAGTTTTTCGGTAAAGGGGTTTCATAATTCATTAATGTAACGTGCCTATTTTTATAAGTTAACTCTTCGTTTTGAAGCGTATTCCATTTAACGTAATTAGATTATGGTAATATCTCACAAAAGGACCTTGATCCTTTTAAAAAATCTAACAAAGTAAATTTTCAAAAGGACACATTCACGCGTTCACCAAGATCTTTTTTTTTCAACACTCTCATTTCAAAGGATGGGAATGTTAATTCATCTCTTTACTATAACGCACCTATTTCTACTTTCCACGATCGCTCTGTTATACAAAAGGCTTAAGATTCATCCCATTAGTATCCCACGGAGGTGTTTCTGTGATCATCACGTTTTAAATGTGGCATTTTTTTTTTAAATTTTTTTGTTACACAGAATTTCCTTTTGTTTGTTGGCATAGTTTTATTTTAAATTCTACACATGTTTTCACTTTTGTTAAACGTGTAGCTTGTCATTCTCTTACGTGGCTTAGGGTTAAGGTTACAGATTACTATATAGCTGGTAAATACACAAAGTTAGGTAAAATTAGAAGCCGCATATACGGAAAATAATATGTGCCTTGGCCTTGATCGTGACTTTGCTTCGCATATACCTCTATTATGTTGTTAAATATGCATTGGAGCGGTTTTTTTTTATTTCTTCAAAGTACCGATTTAAGTCATAATAATAGACTCCCCCACGTATATACTTTGCGGTTTTTACTATACCTATTATATAGAAACCATTACACCTCACAGTATATATATATGATTGAATTTTGTTAACATAAGTGAATGGTAGTTAATATATCAGAATGCGGAAGTCTTAAAGTTAAGTGTTCAATTATTTAGTGATAAACGAAAGAAAAAAAAGTTCCAATGTAAAGAGGCTCAATAATTTTCACAGCATAATTTTGTCACGACTTTCCAATGGTTTTGTGATATCAATTGTAATAATAAGAGAATGCTAAGTATAAGTACCCACATACATCTAAAACGCTCTAATTGTATTAGCAAAATCGATTTATTTAAATTTGTATATTTCCTATTTGTCGATCCAATTTGTTTAAATTGATTTATAGATATAAATAATGTACCTACATAAATTAAATAAGACAATTTATTCTTGTGTGTGTTGTCACAGATTTAAGTTCTATTCTATTTGTGGTACAAATAATTACTACAAGCTGAACTTATGAAAAGTTTTTCAGTACGGGATCGTTCTAGTTTCAGAGTTAAATTAGGGGTAACCTTCTACATTTGGTGAGTTAACTCGAACTCGTAGGTGTTGGTACAGCTAAAAAACGTGCGTTGTAATCTCGTATGAACTAGCCTTAATCGAAAAAATGACATGGAATCGCACTTTTTGATAGACAAAATCATATAAAATCAAGTTGTTGTGGTTGATGGGCTTAGCGAAAGGTCAGAAAATATATGGTTTTTCTGTTTAGTAATATAGGTTCGCATTTCTAGCAGCGAATCAGCGAAAAATGAGTTATTAACGCGCTCTATAAGTTGATTTATCCTTAATTTATACAGAGGTTTAAAGTTCGACAATGCTTCATGTGGTATGGGGTGCAATGACGGTTTTTCCCTTATTTTTGAATTTTGTTTGATATGGTGCTTACAAAATTATTTGAAGTGCTCTTTTCCTAAAAAAAAAATAAATGTTTCGATAAGATTTGATAAGATGGTGCTTACAAAATTATTTGAAGTGCTCTTTTCCTAAAAAAAAAATAAATGTTTCGATAAGATTTGCCATTTAAATAATGTATGCGAAAAACCTGTATTTTTGACATTTAACGCTATTGAAGTAGCAATATCTTGTGACTTATTACTTGTATCGAAAAAATCACCATAAACTTTTGTAGAAAATACTATCGTCTGCACTGAAAATAATATTCTTCGTAAGGTTCTGAAATTCTTTACGTTGGCTGAGTTTTCGTTGACTCCACGCAAAATTCGTTGGCCCAATCAAACACTTATTTTAAAAAATATGTTGGTTGATGATGGCTCCATTGTGTCAATGAAAGTGCTTTCATACACTTTTTACCACAACTCTAAAGCCAATAGTTTATTTTGTTGAAAGCTTTCATAATACAACGAAAAACATTGGCGAAAATATTATGTTGTTTTACGATGGCTTAACATAAAATTACGTTCAATAATGTAAAATAATTAAACCGTCGAAAAAAATGTTATTTTAATGAAAATAGAATTTGAATCTGTTTGGTTATAGTTCACATTTAATTCTTGTTGAATAATCTGTATAAATGAACAAAAAACAAATGAAAAGTGCCTGTTGGCAAGGCGCCCATACAAGTTTTATGATTCCTAATGTCTTATTGGGAATCAGTACTAGCACACCTTGTCATCAAGCTATTTTTTTTTTACTAGCAGATTCTTTAACATGAATGGTGTGCGAACTTGTATATAATGTAAAAAAAAGCTATACATAATATCATTTATTTAATTAACGAATAATTCACTAACCAACGAAAATATTTTACGTTAATCAATGAAACAAATTCATTGACTCAACGAAAATATAGTTTATTTATGAAAAAAATAAATTGACTCAATTTAAAATATCGGTAATTAATGATATAAATTCGTTGACTCAACGAAAAATTTCGTTAATATGCTTTTACGTTGTATAATTAAAATATTTCATTGACTCAACGAAAATTCGTTGATGAACGGCTTCATTAAAGAACGAATGACTAATTGTTGAGATAACGAATCCCAACATCGGCTGAATTGTAACTAAAAAATCGTTGAAACAATGACGTTTTTCGTTGTATTTACGTAAGGATTTGGTTCAGTGTACAAATTGACCATATTTTAAAAATTTTCAACGGAATTTTTTTGGCAGAAAAAGTACAATTTGCCTGGGCTTATTTGGATACAAACTGTTACTCACAAATATTTTAGTCAAAATTAACACAAAAACATCATGGTCAATAGTTAAGCCAAATTATGGAAGATATAAAGGGTCCGCCATCTAACGTTTTTTTTGTCAACTAGTGCTTATTTCGTGAATGGTAACACTTAGCTCATGTCTGATTTGACAGATAACTAGTTTTATCCTTTCGCTGAACGAATATGGTTGTGTATACGCTTGAACAACGCTGGGAAATATTGCGACATTACTTTGCCGATTTTGCCAAAAAAATTATCTTTTCAGATGAAGCTCATTTTGATCTTGGCGGGTATGTAAACAAGCAAAATTGTCGCTTTTGGGGCACAGAAAACCCGAAAAGCCGATACACCCAAAACGAGTCACTGTTTGGTGCGGATTTTGGTCCAGAGGCATAATTGGGCCATTTTTCTTCAATTGAGCAAGGAGTGGCCGTTACAGTCAATGTCGATCGTTATCGGGCCATGTTGAACGAATTTTTGTTCACAAAAATTGAAGAGGAAGATATTTGCAACATTTGGTTTCAACAGGATGGCGCTACGTGCCACACAGCCGAAGCTACACTCGATGTTGATAATGCATTTTCAAAAAAAAAAGGTATTTGGTGGACCCTTTAACTAATTGTTTGTAATTAAAAAAAGTATTATTTTATTTTATTTATTATTCTTGGTTGGTTAAATATTATTAAATTCGAATTATATTTACCTCTGTTCACCTATAGAAGAGATAACAATTTTAATAGGTTCCCCTTTATTGAAAATATTTAATTTGACAATCAAACAATTTTCAGCGAAACAATAACTTATTTTTTTTAACGAAATAATATAAAAGATTCCTTGGCTCAGCGGTATTAACACAAGTTTGTTTCATTCAAATATTTAAAAATATTACTTATTTTTATTTTTTCAATATCTACAACTTTAGCTAAAAAAAAATAAATTGAAAAAAAAATAAAATATGTCTGACAAAGTAAAAAATAAGAAATAGAGAACCACCTCAAGACTTTTTTTCCCACCTTGGTTTGTGTCCTTATTCTCTCCAAATTATATACCTTTAGCGGTTAGCCTTTAATTTTGTTTTATTATTATCACCAACATATTATGGCTAACAAAACGAGAATATTTATTATTCTTTTTTTGTTTTATTATTAAGAGAAATCGTGATAGCTGTCACAAGTGAATAGATTGATTTATTTTACAAACGCAAAATAATAACCATCAATTAGTGATAAAAATTCTTAGCTTTTTGGGTTTTTGCTAAAGCAAAAAATATGTACAAATCCCAAAAATAATTCAAGGTTTTGGGTACTAACACTGAGTTGAATAAAATCCATATAAAATATGGGTTCACTGATTTCAAGGCCGATTTATATTAAAAATCTTATGGCATTTGAAACAAAATTTAATAACACACGATATTCATCCAAATACTAACAAAATCGAACAGAGATTATTCATCACGTTTATTCAACACTGACTCCTGCAAATTAGATTTACAAATATGTTACAGAAACAACATATATAAAGATATAGAATTTAAGCTTGCTTAGTTTTATTTACGTGCCTTAAACTTTTTCGTTGCTCCTTTTAGGCAAGTAAACAATACCAAATTTCTATTCATACTTCATGTGTTAATTAAAATATCTCAAAAACTTCCAGCGGTGTTTTACACCATGTACCCACTAATGGACGGTAAGTCTGAGATTGATGTATGTACTGTTCGTGTACACCTTTTATCAGTTTCCGCATTCTGTTTAAATCATATCCACTTATGCTAAATATTTCAATTATCATCATCCTCATAAGATATAGGAAGATCAATATACATTTTTGCAATCATTTCTTAAGATAATTCAGATTAATCATACCCACTTAGCAGGTACGTGGGAGTGTCTTTCATCATAGATACACTACCGACTTCAAAATGCAAAAAAAATGCTTCAATCCATACGAACCGTCACGATCAATGTCTCAGGCAAAAATAAAATTTCTTTATTTGCGGCTTCTAATTTTGCTATAAAATTGTGTACAACAGTAATCTGTGACCTTAACCCCTGGCCACGTCTGCGAAAGTTTTTCATACAAAGGGGAAATACTGTGGTTGAATTTAATATAGAATTACCATACTAAAACAGGATAATTAAATTCTAGGAAAGTGTCTCACTGCACACTCCAAGCGTTTTTCATTGAGCGGGACACTTATCAATTATTGTGGATTTTGAAGGTTTTGAATGAACAACAACAACTTGTGTTGGCTACCACTGAGTATTACATTTGGCTGGAATTATTGCAATTTGATGGCTGCCACACCAATCATCAGATTCCTTTTAGTGGTGCTTAGTCTATAGTTCCAATTTTAATTTATAAATTGTTTTTGCCGTCAACTGGATTCGAACCTAGACCAAGCTACCTCAGAGGACGTTGCACTACGCATTGCACCACCGAGGTCACCTGATCGTGCCCATCCAATTGAAGGTTTTTCTAATTTACAATTGCATTTGGACAACTAGCATTTTTACAAGCCACACACAAGTTAGATGTTATTCATTCGGGTTCTTTCTTTTTCTCCTCTCCGTTATCACCGTAACAATTCATTGCATATGTGTAAGGAGGGAAATTGTATGAAAGATTTGACACTGGTCAAGAATTAAATTTCATTCAAATGTGTTTTCTCGTGATAACACTTGCAGTTAGGCTGCATAGCTTTCGCTCCGTCATATTTAACATTGAAGGTTTTGAGTGAACAACAACCACTTGTGTATTGTGGATTTTGTTCTGCATGGTTGATTTGAAAATCACATCTAATTGAGTGATGGTGTTTTCTTAACGAAATGCGGTCAACTGGAAAATTAATGTTACGTTGACAGATATCTGCGAATTCCTGATGAATTACTAGAATCAATGAAGTGTGAAAAAATCAATTATATCAATTATATGAACGTTCAAAAACAAAGAAAGTCAAAACTTATGATTTCATGTCTTTTACAGAGCAGAATGTGATTAAGTAAACAAATTATATGTCACACTACAGAGTGTTATTAGAAACGTGAAATGGCTACCTATGTGAATTACTGACATGTGTCGTTTTTCATTGAAATCAAAAAGATTTTCTCTCATATTTCAAAATCCAGAATAGACCTTTTTACCAAATAGCAATATACACTCCGCTCCACTTGAATAGAAACACACTTTTTTTTACTATCTGAGCGTGTAGCTTTTTCACTTCATTTAAAACAGTGATTTTTTTTTTGCGCCACTTGAATAGAAACATTCTCTTAAACAAAAAAATAAATTGAAAAAATGCTGAAAAGGAGGGTAGTTTTTTATTTGTAATCATATTTTCATAATGTGTGCTACCACCTTTATTTGAAATAACCTGAAAAAACCCTGTTGGAGACTGAATCATGCAGTTATTTTATATAATTTAAAGAAATTGCACTTCATGCTTCTTTGATTGCAGCAGTAAGTGATTCTTTGTCCACATATTGTCGTAAACTCTACGAACCATCCATCCCCATACGTTTTCAATAATATTTAAGTCCGGAGAATACGGTGGCTATTGAAGTAAGGTAACACATTTTTCTCGGACATCCAACTGTTAATGATCCTTGAGTTGAGGATTGGCACGTTGTCTTATTGAAATGTCCATGGTATTGGTACAAAGGCATCGGTTACCTTAGGGAAAGCTTCTTGCAATATTTCCTTGTAGGAGCTTAGCGTCATTTTCAATGTGGGAAACTCCAGATCAATTGTTCCGAACCAGAAAATCGCACCTCACGCCATTACACCGCCTTCCCAGCTATGATGGTGGAGCTCCAGAAACCTGCGTTCCTTTCTTATAACATTTAAATAGTATTATTATATCCATCCGGACCATCTAAATTGATTTTTGTTCTTCAGAAAATACCACTTTTGTGCACTCTTCCTTCCACGTCATATTCTTCCTGCAAAAATCTATTATATTGTGTCTTCGTACTGGATTTAACGGTGTTTTTTTCTTCAATTTGAGGTACTTTAAATGTTGTGACCCACGAATAGCACGTCTAATATAGTGTTAAAACTCGCTGTATTTTGAAGCCATTCTAATTATCTTTCAGTGCCGTGGCGTCAATAATTTGAAATGGGAAGACGTAACGAAAATGATTGATCTGCGAAAGTAAACAAAACTTACCTCTTTGTATCTTGAACAAAAAAACAAGCAAATACATTAAAATTAGTTAAGAAACAACTCTGCAAACAGTTTTTTTTCATAGGACGCATAGATTGGCCTTTCGTTAAAACGATTTTTTACTAATAAAAGATACATAGTTTGCTTAATTCATTTGATTCCTCCAAGAGTAAATCTGTTAAGCAACAATCCATGCTTTAAAAACAAAATTAAAAACCAAGACTAAAAACCTAGGTCTAAAGTATTTACATAGCTATCAAACAAAAAATAAAGCACAAAACCTTCAACTTCACAACGAACTAAATAAACACTATTTCATTACAGATATTTTTAGGGAATCTTTTGTTTCTTGTTTAACAACACCCCAATGAAACTTTTATTCCAAATCTACCATTTTTTCTTAATATTTAACTTGTTGTTCTAAAAACGAATAGTTTTTTTTTTTTATATCCATCGTTAAAAAGTACCCTAAAATCATGTGGCATATTCTTACATTTAACCATACCAAATATTTCAGATTGACAAACCATACCTTCTTATCTCTTTGCCCCTCCTTAAATGCCTTTATATCAAAAGCCAGAGACTTTTTAACAACACACTTCATATCAAATAAGTCGAAGAAGAGCGTGTTATTTTTCACCCAACAGAACAGAACGAATATTAAGAGAAACGGAGATAAGCAAGCAAAGGAATAAAAAACATTCCATTCCGTACCAAGTGCCAGTGCCAGTATAACACGGTGACGTGAAATAAGGCCCAACAAAATTAAACTCAAAAATCAAAAATTTGGTATTATTTCGCTTTTTAAATGGAAATAACGCCAAATTTTAGTTTTGGCTTTATTTCGCTTTAGAAAACGAAATAAGGCCAATTTGGCTTTATTTCGTTTTCATGATTTTTGTCAGAAAACTGCAAACAAATCGCCGTTATGTTGTTTTCATTAGGTGCAGTGCATAAACGCCCACGGAACTAGCCCCCGCGATTGTTATTTCCTAAAAAAGAACCCGCGTGGGTTAATTCCACCCCCGCAGGTGATTTTACGAAAATATTCAGTGATAACAGAAGCTTTGAAAGCAGACCAACTGACAACATATGCGCCTGCCAGGCGACTGAGCATACCCTAAGCGGAGCGACGGAGTCGCGTGAGCGGGACAGAGGACCCGAAAAGGGAGTAAAAATCATTGAACCCGTGAAGTCACCCAAAGTACTGTTTAGTACAAATTACAGATCGACTGACAACATAGGCGCCTGCCAGACGACTGAGCATACCCTAAGCGGAGCGATGGAGTCGCGTGAGCGGGACAGAGGACCCGAAAAGGGAGTTAAAATCTTTGATCCCGTGAAGCGGGCCACTCAAAGTACTATTTAGTACAAAAACTTTTAAGGCAGACTGACTGATAAGGATAACATAGGTGCCTGCCAGATGGGGTTGTTTGATTCTTTTTTTTTTTGGGAACTAATCCCCCAACTAGCAGGCACCTATGCTTTAAAGTTTTTGAACTAAAGTGTACTTTGGGTGGCCCGCTTCGCGGGATCAAGGTTTAACTCCCTTTTCGGGTCCTCTGTCCCGCTCACGCGACTCCGTCGCTCTAGGGTACCTATGCTCAGTCGCCTGGCAGGCGCCTATGTTATCCTTATCAGTCAGTCTGCCTTAAAAGTTTTTGTACTAAATAGTACTTTGAGTGGGCCGCTTCGCGGGATCAAGGATTTTAACTCCCTTTTCGGGTCCTCTGTCCCGCTCACGCGACTCCGTCGCTCCGCTTAGGGTACCTATGCTCAGTCGCCTGGCAGGCGCCTATGTTGTCAGTTGGTCTGCTTTAATTGATCCTGTTATCACTGAATGTTTTCGTAAAAACAAATTTGGTCTTATTTGCAAATGAAATTTGGCCTTATTTCGTTTTGGAAATAGAAATAAAGCCAATTTGGCCTTATTTACATTTTCAAAGCGAAATTAGGCCAAATTTGAGATTTGGTCTTATTTCGTTGGGCCCTATTTCACATCACCGTATAAACGAGGACCAGCGTCTTATTTTTTCCTATGTTGTTGCGTGTTGGACAAAGAGGATCTAGAAACAAAAATGGTAAGGCAAGAAAGGGATACAAAACAAATTTTATAAGACGGTGAAAGACGTCTTTTATTTCAAAATTAATTCTTTCAAAGAGAGCATATGTTCAGCAATTGAGCAAAGAGCGAAGAGAAGAATCAATTGACGGTGGTGTTTATTCGATAGCTTATGTTTGTGTGTTTCTGCAAATTTTATAATTCAATTGGTAGGGTTGCATAGGGTGCCTATTGTTTGTTTTTTTTTATTTCGCCAATTGTTGTTTCGTTTTTGTTATAATTATTTATGTTTAGTTAGAAAACGTTTTTTATATTTTGTATGTATTTTGTTTTGAGTTCGTTTCGTTTCACGATTACTTCGAATTTCTTCTTTTTTTTTTTAAATGTTTTGTATTTTCGTTAAAACTATTATCGATCACTTAAGACTGGGTTGTTTCGTCAAAATTTGTTCCGCATTTTGTCTCTACGTTTATCTATTTTTTTGGAATTCTATTATTTTGTTATCAATTAGTAAGTAAAGAGGAATTCTAGATACAAACAAAAATTAAAGAAATGCCTTCTGCAACAAATCCAATAATAATGGAAAACCACCAGTGCATCTTCCTTTGTTTTGGAGCATTTACAATCTGTTTGAGATGAATATGCTCACAAAGGTTTGTAAATTCTGTCATTGGAGCCAATGTTAAGTCTGCTATTACATTATGCATCTAGACGCGTGCAACTTTTCGAACATATGTAAGTGCAAAAGAGAAAACAAATTCGAAAAGATGAAACGGAAGAAAATCCACCGTGTGTTGCGTGGGTAAAATATTCGTGCAACAAGAAAATTCGAAAAAGTTCGAAGAAGTTGTACGCGTCCAGATGCATGGTGTAATAGCACACTAAGTGTAAATGTACATATACCTATGTTGAAGGTACAGTAAAAAAAATATTAAGAGAGGATTCAATTCTTCAAAAGAAGTGAAATTGACCTTAACATGGGTCAGGGAACACTAAAGTTAGCCATTTTTTAAATCGTCGAAAAGTGATGTCTAAGTTAAAAATCAGACTTTAGTGTAGAACAATTTTTTTCTTAAAATATGACCAAACATCACATCCCAAAGTATGGCACACGAATTACCGGACACCCTGTATATTGACAATGTTTTTATTTTTGTATTTTAAATGAAGTAGGTATACCTTTTTTTGTTTGAAGAAATTATTTTTGTTACATAAAAATAACTTTATAAAAATTGATAATATTTTTCAGAGTTTTCGTTTGAATTAATTGCAACCTTGTTATCAAAAACCTATGCCAATTTAAGAATATTTGGTTTGTATCAATTTTGATAAAATGTTGGCGTTACGCAAAACATATCTGATAGTTGTGAAAATAATAGTTTGATTTCGTTCAGTTTGATTTCGATCATTTCGTCCCCGTTTGTTTATTTTCGTTTTAATGTTTGTGCATGTAAAGAACCTAAAAGCGTTAAAATTCGCGCGAATTTAAACGTCTTTAGGTTCTTTACGTGCACAAACATTAAAACGAAAATAAACAAACGGTGACGAAATGATCGGAATTGAAATAAACGAAAACGAAACAACTAAAGACGAAACAAACGTAAGACGAATTAATTCCAAAACGCAATGATCAAAAAACGAAACTATCAAAAACAAAATGAAATTAAAACAAAATACTTAAAAAATTAAACAAAAATTGTCGAAACAATAAGAAACCAAATAAATGAAAAGTGAAATGCAAAACAACAAAATGCGATACGAGTTAAACGAAACAACCAAAAAACGAAAGAAAAAAGACGAAACGTACCATACCCGGTTGCATAGTTTATGTTTATGTTTATTTGATAGTATTTTTGGTTCAATTTTTAAAAGGGAAGACGGTAAGAATCGTGTTATATGGACGCCACGCCACTGTTATCTTTCTTCGGTCTGCTTCTGTTGTGGCTCTTGATTGCCTACCTTACACATTTTGTCCATAGTTTTCTTTATTTCTTAGGTTCGACAAAACAATTTTCACACATCTACTTATTTTTTGGCAATTGTGCGTAGGGGAAGCTTGTTTTCTGCGTGTACTTCTATTTTGTCTTTTTCTGCTGGGTTTAATGGTTTTCCGCGGCCCATCTTTTCATTGATAACACAATTATTATTTTAATCTTCACTTCCATTATTAGAACAATATTTTTCTTCTTAGCTTAATCTATAGAGACAAAACGCACACTGTTGCTATTCAAGTGGTGCAAAAAAAAAAAAACAGTGTATTTTATGAAGTAATTAGAAAAGTTGTAAAAAATAACGTAATGGTATTTTCCTGAATTATTCTGTCCCTGCGGTTTTATTCGTTATAGATCCTCTTTTAGGAACTAAAACCAAAAGGAGAATTTATAAATTTACCAAAGCGCTACACGCTCTGATAGTAAAAAAAAGTTTTTTTCTATTCAAGTGGAGCGGAGAGTATATCGATCTCTCGTTTATTCACAAGCGTTTATTCAGTACGTTGTGGAGATATTCCTATACAATTTCCTCAAAGTGCTAGCTGTCACTTTTGAGAGTTTGACAGATTTGTAGGAGCTCTATAGCAGTTTTGAATTAAACTAGGGCTGGCCACAAGACGAGACTCGGCTTTTGTTAGTCTCGTCAAAATCGAAAAGTTTCAGTCTTGTCTCGGTCTCGTGTCGGTCTCATACAATTGAGTGTCTCAGTCTCGCCTTTTTCGCGAGAAAATTTGAGTTTGCAGTGTCGTCCCGTTCTCGTCTCCCAAAAATACGATTTCCGGACAACCTGTTGATTATTGGAACGAAATATTTCGATACGTCAAAATATAATTTGTCCTCCATACAGGTTGAATATGCGCAGAAGAAAATAAATATTTAACAGAAATTGGATTTTTTAATTTATTAGACTCTCTGTAAATTTCGGTCCAAGTATACAGTCTCGTCTCGGATGCTTAAAAGGCTGTCTCGTTTCGAGACTTTTCTTTTTTCGCCTCGTAACTAGCCCTAAATAAAACATTTGTTCGCAGGTTTTCACGGATACTAGTGAAACGGCAATTTACACACATGAGCTGTCAGATTTGTAAAATCTGCATTTTTTAGTTCTATGTTGATTATCTCACGTGTCATACGTCAAAAATAATCAAGCCCATATTGAGGGTGTGAGTGCAAAAGTTGCGTTAACCTCTTTTTGTGATTGGTTTTACATAATCCGATACAGCAAAAGCATAAAATACTAATGCTATGTTTTATATATTAACGTATATACAACTATGTTTAAAATAATGTTTACCTCTGACCTCTCAAACGAGAACACAGAAGACCAAAAAGTGAATTTTGCAGAAAAGTGTTACGTGTCAATCTGACGTTTGACAGAAGTTTGCTTACATGTGTGCGGGTAAATTGAAATGAAATCTCACAAATTCGAGAGATAGCATATTTGATCTTCAGACTTCAGATCTCTCCTGGAATGATTTGTTTGAATGAAACACGAAAAATAAAAAAAAGTACAAAACTTTTTGCAAAAAGATCAAATTTTGTATTCAATGAAACACGACATTACTTAAGAAGAGTAATACTACGTTTTCACTGGACCAAATGAGGTAATTTTGTTGCAAATTTCCAAATCAGATCCGAAATTACCTCATTTGCCATACAAATTCTCGTTCTCAAATGAGCTTATTTCAATCAAATTTGCACGAAATGAGGTAAATCCATCCATCAGCAGTCGATTCCAAAAGCCTTAAAAAGCTCTTTCTTGAAAATGTCAAAACACAAAGACTAAACAACAAAAACAAACGTTTAACTACCATTCCAATTTAAAATGAAATGCGATATCAAACGAAATTAGCAAATTTGATAATTGAAAACACTTTTTTGCCAAATTCCGAAATAACCTCATTTCGGCTCGATTGAAAACGTAATATAAGGGTTAGAAACATAATAAAAACTATGACATCTTCATTCGAAAATTTAAAGTCGCATGGTATTTTTTAACATTGTCATTTACCTACATGTTATGCTAAACAAACTAAATTGAACATGCTTTATCTCGATTAACATTCAACAAAATATCATCATGTTCGTTCGTTTCATTTAAACTCGCTAAAGTGTGTCATCAAGATACGAACAACACCATTCTGTCATATAGCTCAAGTCGAAAATTTAATTATCCTAAAAGCATCTTAATACCACACCAACATGATAGGTTATGTTACACGCGGCAAACCTTTAAATGACACTGTCTTAAGCACAAACTATATAGGTAACTATTTATACGCGTGTGTTGCGTGCTAACAAGAAATTACTCATATAATGTTTTTTCATTAATACTAAACTCATATCATTTAATATACAAAGAACACTTGAACTTGAAAGTCAGCGACTTATATGCGGAGATACAAACAACAACAAACACAAGGCACCAGCAAATACACCTCCCGAAGCGCACCCATCATTTATAATAATAATATTAGCAAGCTTTGCTGGTTTGTCTTACATAATAATAATGTCAAGCCACATCGAGCATGCAAATCGTGCTGGCTACCCAGGTAGGCAAATGCGTAATTATGTGTGTGCTATGCGAGTATCTAATGCGCCAGCACCATAGGTATACTGGTTTGATAACACCACTTTGGCAAGCTCGTCCGTCGAGCGTCAAGTTTATTAATTTCTTTGCAGCTGATGCTGACTGAAACCTTGAGAGACAGCACTGTGTTTGCTACAAATACAATAAATTAAAGGAACTCTCTCTGTGGAACATCAATCATGTCATGATCATGATGTAAGCATAGTAACGATACATTGCATTCGAATGACCTGTTCAGGTGTTAGTAATTGGTCATCAGATGTAATTTGAAACGCACATGGCATGAGCTATCACTGAAATGTCAAGTGTTCGTGATACGGCAGTTTGAAAATCTGCCACCCAAGCCACGTGTAAACGTGTGATTTAACTCATCATGGATGGATAATGTTTTGATCAATTAATTCAACGACCGCATTCAAAGTCAAGTCAGGAGGAGAATATAGAAAAATATTATCAAGTCACTTTAAAAAAATGTTTGTTTATGTTAATTTGCTTCTTGACCGGCAGAGTGGCAATAGGGTGTATATGTTGTGTCATTGGGCTTTGTTTTGAATGAATGGCGTTTTCTTCGGAACGTCCGACGGTATCATTAATTGATAAATGATTCAATAATGAATGTGTGTCATGATTGATTCTAATGAATAAAATTCTAAATAGTTGATTGTCAGAGTGACAAAGTTAGAAACCAGTTTCAAATGTCTCATTTGCATGTGCTTGAAAACAAGTGACAGAATCGATTCAGCTGCCTTTTTTTGTTTGTTTGTTTCTTTTTCCTGAAATTTGAATGGAATTTGTTTGTATTGAGTTTTTTCTTTTCTTTTTATAAACTCTTCATTAGTTTTGGATATCTTATATCTTAATTAATTATAAGATTTAATTCAAAACTAAGGCATGATATTATCTTTTTGTTGAATGCATGCATAATGCTTATTCATCAATTTCTTAGCTTATAGCGATTTGGAGTGGCAAGGTATTTTTTTTTTTTTTTTTGTTGGTTGAATTTTAATCCCGTTTAACGACACAATCATTTTAGGTTGATAAGGAGGTCGGAATATAAGTTATAATAAATATAATAATAAAAAGGTAGGGCTAATTATGCGAAGTTATGACATTTTGTGTGAATAGATATCTGGAGTTGGATTAATACAATATGACCGATTTTTGGGTTTGTTACCCATTAGTATATTTTATGATGTTGTGAGCTTCAATAGGAAAAATATTTATAAAAGATTGAAACGACTGTCACAAAATTGGCGATATACATAAAATGTACCACACAGAATATATTCATTAATTGCGATTAAAGACAAATCATAGTGTTTTCATGGAGAATTTATACGAATGACTTACCGCCATATACCGATCTTCTACCAATTTAGCAATTGTTTGTCAAAAAAATGAATCCTCAATAAAAGGCTAAAATATATGTACTAGAAATAGTTTTATTGTGCTATTCGTTCTTCTGTTTATTTTGGACTTCCACGACTAAAAAATTGTAAATATTTCTATCACAACACTGCAAAAAAAATGTACAAAATCCATTCTTCATCTTGAACTTCCCTGCAGATATTATCAATGTATGCCAGAAAAGAATGAGAAAGTTCGTTTTTTCTTGTGTTTGTATTGTTTGTAGAACATTTAGACGATATTTTTATCATGAAACAAATATACTGGCAGATTTAAGACTATTTACAGGATGAATTTATAAATGGTAAGAAGATGGAAGAAATTGTGACAACTACTGTGAATTACTAAAGTAAGTAAGCAACTCTTCATTTCTTCATTCATGAAGAGACAGAAGCGGTATCGGTATGCTTTCCGTACGGTAAGAAAACCCGCTTACCGATACCGTACCGATACCGTACCGACAAGTCAGGGAGCGGCATTAGTTTAAAGATTATTTCCTTCACACAATCGATAGTTATATTTAAAAATAAAAATGTATTTTTATATATGTATTTCGAACAAAAAAGTAACATTTCAAATAAAAATTTAAAGAAAACTTAAAAAACATTCGACTTAAATTTAAAAAAAAATCATATCACAAAAGTAAGTAAGCAGTTCAAATAAACCTTCAATTCATAACAGTCATTTTGTAACAGTAATTTAGAACTTCGTTGGGTATCGCTTGGCCTTTCACATGCTAACAATTAGGGCTGGCCACGAGACGAGACTCTGCGAGACTTTTGTAAGTCTCGTCTCGGTCTCGTTAAAATCGAAAATTTTCAGTCTCGTCTCGGTCTCGTCTACGAAAAATACGATTTCCGAACAACCTGTTGATTATTGGACCGAAATATTGTCGATTATAGTTTGAATTTTCGCAGAAGAAAATAAATATTTATCTGAAATTGGATTTTTTAATTTATTAGACTTTCTGTAAATTCCGTTCCAAATATACAGTCTTGTCTCGGTCTCGTCTCGGTTGATTTAAAGGCAGTCTCGTCTCGGCTCGAGACTTTTCTCGTCTCGTGGCCAGGCCTACTAACAATAATTTTGGCATTGAGTTAACCAAATTTTGGGTAACGTTTTGGCCAACTGTAGACCATTCATCCTGAAGAACACGCTTTAAATCATCTTTCGTTCATTTTCATGTTTTCTTACTTGTCGGTCGAGATGCTCCCATAAATGTTCAATGATATTTAAATCGGGTGACTGAGGTGGTGATTTAAGCTGGGTTCGGACGTTATAAAGCAGCCATTCTATGACAACATGTGAGGTATGTTAAGGATCATTGTCTTGCTGGAAAACAAATGACCTACCCATACCCAACTTATTGGCACTTTCCTGAAGATTGTTCTTTAAAATATTCAAATAGTCGAATCTATTCATTAAAGAATCTATAAACACTAAATTGCCGACACCTGATTAGGGCTGGTCACGAGACGAGAAAAGTCTCGGTCTCGCATGTCGAGACCGAGACGAGGCGAGACGAGACGAAACGAGACGAGACTGCCTTTTAAGAAACCGAGACGAGACCGAGAAATATTTGGACCGACATTTACAAAGATTCTAATAAATTAAAAAATCCAATTTCAGTTAAATATTTTTTTCTTCTGCACATATTCAAACGATAATTGAAAATATTTGTTCCAATAATCAACAGTTTGTTCGGAAATCGTATTTTTGGGAGACGAGACCGAGACGAGACTTAATTATACGAGACCGAGACGAGACTGAAAATTTTCGATTTCAACGAGACCGAGACGAGACTTACAAGAGTCTCGCAGGGTCTCGTCTCGTGACCAGCCCTAAACCTGATGCTGCCATACACCCCCACACCATAACATTTCCACCTCCGTGCTTTACGGTTTCCTGACCTAACAGGTTCGATGGATCAAGTTCTGTGTTTTATTTCTCCAAACTTTTCCGCGTCCGTCTGAGCCGCGGATATTCAATTTGCTTTCATCAGAGAAAATTACTGTATTCCAAAAATCCGCTTGCCTAGATTCATGGGTTTTTGAAAAGAAAAGCCGCTTTTGGCGATTTACTTTACTTATATAGTGTTTCTTTCTAGTGTTTCGACCATGATAACCCGATTGATGGAGCACTCGTCGAATCGTTTGAGGGTTACATGACTTACCTGTTTCGTTGGTTATTTCTGCTTTTATCTTTGGTGCGCTTACTGTGGGATTCCTCTTCACTTTCCTAACAATAATACGGCATTCCTGTTGAGTGAACTTGCGAGGACGTCCAGATCGATTATTTTCTATTTTCCAAATAGTGTTTAGTTATAACATTTTTTAAATCTAAGCTTAGTTGCTTACCTCTTGGAGCCATTTCAACTTATTAATTATTAATAGATCTTAAACTGAAAAAAAATATAGAAAAGAGATAAATATAAGCAACCAAAAACTAAAAAAGTCCATTTGATATATAACCATTAAATATTGCAGGTGCTTACTTACTTTTGTGACAAAGAAATTGCGATTAACTGAACAAACAGTGATGTTCTGCAGATAAACCAAATGTTAAACGGTAAAATTTGCATACCACATGATGTTCACATGCTAACAATAATTTTGAATGCATTTTTCCTAATATTCATAACGGGATTTCATTTTATTTTAACATGTCTATGCAACAGCAATGAGTGCTTATTTACTTTTGTGATACACGGTATATAGTAAGTCGTCTGAAGAATCCCTTTAACTGTACATTAACTTGAAGGTACACCATGGCGAATACGTAATATATTTTGCTTGTGCAAGCTGAAAGTTTGCTGGCTTTTTACTTGTGATATATTTTCATATAATGTAGCTGCTTGACTAAGTTTTTAATTGAACTCGGGACTTGCTATTACGAGCGTTATTTGGAAAGTTATCGCCATATAAAGACTTGGGTTGAAAAAAAAGGATTAACTTTGAATCAAAATATTTTTGCAACGGACCCATACAATGCTCTAGTTTTCAGTTCAGCTATGGAGAGCAAGGCCTTCCTAGCCTTATTTGTGGAACTGTAGGCATCCAAAGTCATAAAAATCGAAAATAATGGATTTACTTTGTATTAAGATATCTTCGCAACCAGACCTCATAGAATGTTATAGTTTTCAGCTATGGATAGCTCTTGAAAAACTAGTTCTTCGTTTTAGATACCAGAATGAGCTCCGAGCCTTAATTGCTGAACTGTAGTAGGCATCCAAAGTCTTACAAGCCTTCAAAACTCAAAAAAATAACTTTGAATGCGAATATCCCGAAAACTAGACCTTATAAAAAAGTTTGCTGATTGAATATGACAAAACCTTTCCATTTTTGTACGGTTCAATGGGTTCCAGAGACTTTCGTGAAAAAATGCATTTTTAGTGATAAGGGGGTAGTCCATGCTTTTTTTTGAAAAATCGATTGAGTTTTGAACGACAATCCAAAGGCCTGTCCGTTCTCTATTCAACAACGTCAACCGCAACCTCTTAAGAGCCTTATTTATAAAGTTATCACCATATAAAGTCTTTTAGTTTTTTGGTTGAAAAAAAAAGATTAACTTTGAATCAAAATATCTTTGCAACTAGACCCTATAAAATGCTCTAGTTATGGATAGCTATAGATACCTCTCAAAACACTGATAAAGCGTTTTGAAAACAGCAAGTCCTTCCGAGCCTTACTTGTGGAACTGTAGGCATCTAAAGTCATACAAACTCTCAAAACTCAAAAATATCGAAAATAATGCATTTACTTTGAATTCAAATATCTTCGCTGCCGGACATCATAGAATATTCTAGTTTCCAGTTATGGATAGCTAATTAAGTGTTTTAAAAACCAGAATGACCTCTGAGCCTTATTTGCGAAACTGTAGACATCCAAAGTCATACAAGCCTTCAAAACTCAAAAAAATTACTTTGAATGCAAATACACATACTCAAATTTTATAAAAAAAAAATTGTAACCATCCATTTTAATAGAAAATCTTATTTCCAACAAAAATTCGTACAAGAAAAAATTCTCAAAATCGGCTTAATTTCTGTTTTTTTAAGGTAATTTAGTACCTATCTTATTTCAAGACGTTATACTCACCTAGCACTAGGCAACAATCGAGGGGTTCCAAAGATTTTTTTTTTTTTAATGAAGAGAGTTCATTTCACCATGTTCTTTAGAAATCTGTTCTATGTCTTAATTCAAAAATCCAGAATAACTCGCCTCCACCATATTATTGACTTCGTAATTATCAAAAATAACCGAAACTTTATTTTTCTTTTACAGTACACATTCCTGCTAATTCTAGTCTTCTTGCTTGAGCTGATTATTGGTGGTTTAGCATATTTTTATGAAACACAACTCGAAGATGAATTGAAAAGGACTCTTAATAAAACATTTGCTTCAAGCTATGGCATCGATGAAAGTCGAACAATAGCAATTGATCGAATGCAACAAGAGGTATAAAAATAAAACAAATAATTCTTAAAGTTTCTTTTCTTTCAAACTAAAAATGTTCATCTATTTTTTTTTTTTTTTTTTTTTTCAGTACAAATGTTGTGGTGCCATTCGTTTTGAGGATTGGAGATCTAGCGAATGGTTGTCTTCCAATCGAACAGATATAATTCGACCTACAAACGGCCGAGTTGTACCCGATTCCTGTTGTGTTACCCTAACGGATAATTGTGGACTTCGGGATCATCCGAGTAATATTCCCTATACGGTAAGTTTGTTCATCACATAGAAATATTTTACTTTCAACAATCTAACTTTTGTCCTCCCTCAGGGTTGCATCTATCAATTTTCCGACGAAATGCGCCGACATCTAATCATCCTCGGAGCTATTGGTCTGGGCATTTGCTTAATTCACATCATCGGAATGATTTTGTCATGTTGCCTCTATGTGAAGCTGAAAGATCCGGATGATTGACAATTACCTGCGGCTCGGGTCTACGATTCAAGTTTCTTGAACGACTACAATAGACCTGAGTCGCAGTTTTTACCAACCACCAGTACGCCAATAAATACTGCCGCAACGTCTGATGACATTAGTCTCATTTATGGCAATGGAACGTGTCCGGTGCACACGACAAAAAAGCGAATACGATTTGCTAACGGTACAAATGGTGTAGGAAGTAGTAGTGGCAGTGGTCGTTACGATTCAAATATTATTGACGATGGTATACATCCGATGGATGTGAGCTTATAGAAATGGTTAAATATACTTTGACAGTTAGCTTTTATAGCGCGTGAAGTTCTTTTGCCAAAAAAATAAATAACAAAAAGCCATATCCGACGCACGCTTGTTGAGAATATTTTGCTAAATTATAATTTTCGTTGCGTCACAATTTGTACATTCTTAACACTTCTTATAAGAAACAAAAAAAAAAACACACACACACTTAATGTTAATGTGATATTTAATTTTAAATTATAATTTAATAAATTGTATAATGTAAATGTGTATCTAGTTTTAAGAGTCGCTACGAATATATACATATATAGTCATAAATGTTATTCTTTAAATACAAAGTTTAGAATTTGTAAAAAAGATTTATTTATCCAAACCAGTACTTATACAAAACTTTTAATCTCCATACACCAGTAAATAAATTAAATAATTGATTCAAGAGTTATAATTTTTAAGTTATGTATAATGAAAAATAATTTAGAATATTTTCTGATAATCGCATGAAACAATGTTTTGTTAAATTTAAAAATTTTTCTTCTTTACTGCATCAAAATAGGCCTGTACAAATACAAAAAGTCAAATAGTAGGTTGTACCAAGTACATTAGGGTGTTTACAAAAAAAGTACAATACCTGTTACTTTAAAATAGTTGAACTTACGATTTTATATTTTTTGAAGCTGAGCTTTCAATGGTCTTTTGAATTTTTAACCATTTTTGTGAGACTTTACGTTTTTAAGTTATAAGAAGATTCCAACAACGGTTTGAACACTGGGATGATGTGGGTCTCAGAAGCCGATTAAGTTTTTAATGTCTTACCCCCGTTTACATGAGATACATATTGAAGCTAGTTTCAAACTCGTTTTGCCTCGTTTTAAACCGGCATTGAGTTCAAATGAGATTCAACCGAATCGATTCCCTAGCAGTGGAGTCGAGTCAACATTTTGAAAAAAAAAAAAAAAAAAAAACCTGGGTCGAGTAGTTAGTTTGATAGATGTGCTTACGACTGTGTTTTTGTACATGTGTATTTATTTTCATTCGATAACTTTAATCGGAAGTACACACAAACATTCATTCAATCTTAATTGTTTTAGCTGTGAATTCAATTTTTTGACGCCATTCCTCTTCTGGGCCCAACTATGTATCTAGAGTCTACAATCCATGCATAGTACCGTTTTAAGTAAGCATTAAAAAGAGCTTTCGAATGGATTCAGCAGTAGAATATAATCTCAACACCATTCCAACTCAAGTCCAAATGGGCAATTCACGTGACAAAAAAACATGGGTTTAAAACTCAAATCTATTCCAACTCGATCTTTCTGTATTGTTTGTATTAAGTTTGAGTATGGTAAGGTAGTGTAAATTGTAGCGCAAGGAAAATAGATGAAAAATAATAAATACGCCGCTCATGGCATTGCGATCCATATTGTTTTATTTTCAGGGATGATCTATTTGGATCGTTACCAATACCGATAATGTATACAGGTCCTCAATTTTTGTCGTTTTTCGATTTCTTTAATTAAGCTAACATTTTTAAAGTATTTGGAAATTCGAATTTTTGTTTTAAACACCCTAATGTACATCCATATACAAAATGCCGTGTTCAGTAAGAGGAGATCTCAGAGGGTTCAGCAACCTCAGCTTATAGTCTAAGAGCCAACGACATAAAAAGTCAAGTCAGTACCAATACATAGCTCTGGAAGGGTTAAACCAGGACTACCTTGTCTGCCTGCCCATACCATTGCCGAAGTGTTGGGGGGGTGGGGGGTTAAAAATGTAAATTTTCGAAAAATTTTATCAGGGGTATCATCAATTCTAGGTGTTTAGAAGTAAGGAAAATGACAGAGCAGCATGATATATTTTCAAAAAATTAATTTAAGTTGAACAAATTAAGAAAATCTCCATTTTCAACCCCTTATCCCCACCCCTTCGTCAAGGATATGGGCAGGCAGACAAGGTACTCTTGGTTTTACCCTTCCAAAGCTATGTATTGGTATGGGTTTCAACATTACGCAAATGACTTGACTTTGTATGTCGTTGGCTCGCGGTCTATTAGTTGCCTGAACAGGATTCCTTAGCAAAGATTCCAGTTTGATTTACTTGATCACATTTTGATGGAGCAAACACCAAAAATGTATTTGTACCTATTTCTGAAGCAAATATAGGTCACTTTTACGGTTTTAAATCATCGAATGATATGTTCAACTACTAAACTGTAGGACGTAACACCTTATGAATTTTGATTTCTACGCCTTGTTGAGGACTTGACATTCATCAATCAAAAAACTTCAATTATATCGTTAAAAGTAGACATTACTTGCGAAAACAAGAGGTAAGTAATCGAATTAACGGATGCAGAAAATATTTTAAGAATTAACATTCACATCGTATCGAAGTGAAAGTTAACAATTTACATAAATTATACTTAAGGAAAAACAACAATATATCGAATCAATTAACATAGAAAAAAAGCTTTAACAATTAATTTTAAATAAATTATTATTTTATTTGTGTATTTTTTTAATAAATAATTGGTGTAGTTATAATAAATAATAATTGTATAATCTAATTTTAATTCATGTCTATAACTTAAAGTTAAAAATAAAATGGAAAAATTGTTTGAATGTATGTAAATCTATACTTAACTATTTTTTTTTTCTTTGAGCAACCAAAAAGCAAATTGGTACAGAATTTTATAAATTTGTTATAAATTTATTTATATGTATTTAATTAAATTATATAATTTTTAAATCTCTTAAATTTATACTTGTTGTCTTTTTCAGTGAAGATTTTCAGGTAACTCGATTTAGCAGGAAATAAAAGAAGAATTTATGTGCCTTTCCTATGAACTGCGAATAAATATTTTTAACTAATTTCAAGATGAAATCTCAACTTATATTTTTTTTAACTTTTCGGTTATGTGAATAATGCCTTTATTTACAAAATTTAAAAAGAATACATTACGAAAAATTTGTTTAAATAACAAAAAATTACATTTGAATATTTTCTGCACCTTCAAATGTAAATTCGCAACCCACAGCAATAGGAGGCATTCCACAAATCGGCAAATAAATCCTTCGATCGAATTTAACCTCCACTATCCATATAACTTGTTTATGTTGTATCAGAACTCGAAGCACTTGGCGACCACTCATGCACATGAAACGTCAAAATTCGCCACAATTTGCAATTCGCATTCCAAGTTAACAGCTCATGTGAAAGGCACTCAACTTTTGAAATGTCTCATATTTGGTCCTTCGAGTCGGTTTTAAAAAGGAATAGACTAAATAATTACAAATCTCATCTTTAACGCTCTCCCAAGCCTTAGTGAAATATTCGGCGTAGCGGAGAAACATTCACTGTTGGTGTCGGCACTCTGATTTATCACTATGTAAATAAATTTTCACCGGCGAGTGTTTGTCCGCCGCACTGAATGCGTCGCGTTGGTTTGGTTTTAATTTTTTTTTTTTTTGTCAAATCATAATCCATACTATCAATAGGTTTAACTTTATTTTCTTATACCTACAATTTGTTAACTTGCCTCATTTTCGTTTAGTCGTAAACGTCAAAATCTTCAATGTTCTGAAATTGACATTTCTGTATTCATATTTTTACACTTCTTGTAATATATACATATTAATATATTTACTTAAAACCAAAAACTTATTAAAATTAAAAAAAGCCTTTTATCTTCACTCCCAAATTTGCATCTGTCCTGCAGTTCCATCAAAATAAGGACTGTCACTTTCGAAATTGACAAATTCATAAAGATTGTATAAAATTTCATTGTCTTTATATCAAATGTGGCTCTAACTAGCGACGACGATGACTACGCTCCTGTAACTTATAAGAATCCAGATCACTTTTAAGGATTTTGTATCTGAGTAATTTGTCTACGTAGTCCAATAGCCCCGATCATTAGAATACCTGCAATATTGATTTTCTTTTTAATTAAGAGTTCTTCCTTCATGAAGAATTTTCCAAAATAAAATAATGTAAAGAAACAAAAAAATATCCATAAAAAAGGAAAAGAAAAACGTTTATTCAAATATGTCTTACTCAAAGCTATCTGTCAATTGAGTTAAAGATAAAAGTGCCTTAAAACTGATCGCTTACTTTGTAAATAAAACCTATAGTAGTATTATAAGCCACGTTTTCGTTACGGTATGTGTTTTTTGTATACGTAAGCGGTGCTAGTGTTCTTTTTGATTTGATTCCACAGCTAGAAAAGTTAGTTGTGGAACCAACATGCGTCACCACCAACAATTTTTCTTACGCCATTGACATATGTACTTTCTTAAAAAAACTCCAGAATATTTGAATTAAATTAATATTGCTCTTTCACTGATAGGTTAAACAGACTGCACCTAAGGGACTGGATCTTCTAGCAAGGGTATTTTGTTTTGATTTTGGGTTTTCATGTTCAGTAAAATCTTGAAATGATAAACTTAAAATAAAAAAATAAAGAAAAAAAAAAGAAAGAAAAGGCTTTTTATAAACAAACCTTAAATCACTGCAACTGAAGTCTTGACTGTACTCATCAAAATCTAAATAATTCATCGAAACAGGATAAGGTTCTTTCGGTATAAAAGGCCTTCGATCCCGACATGGCAAATATAGTGGATATGCAGCATATTTCACAAGCTTTATGATATCGCTTTTTCCATCTAAGCTTCCTTTGCGTTTTTTGTATCGCTTCTGAATGATTTGAATATATTCCACAGTTATTCGCCACCATTGTTTTGCTCTAGGATCACTACCTAATGAACTTAACTGTTAAAGAAACATGCATTTCGTTTTATTAATTGTTGGTCCTTCAAGCCGGATTTTATCAACAAAAAAAAACTTACACTATAGGAACTTTGATTATGAAGCTTAAAATGCCGGGAACATTGACGTCGTGTTGAATTAAATGTTAGGCTTCTACACTTAACAGTTGAAATTTTTCTAACATTTGACCTTATGCTACTGGCATGTGTTGCCTGATTTAGACGCTGAACCTATAAAGACGTAATTTTTTGACTGATTATTACTCACCAAAACTTTCATTATTAAATTCTAACCAAGTTATCCTGTTCGTTCTTATTGCTCTTTGTCAATTTTGGTGTAATTGGCTTCTTCATCTCAACTTTGTCCGGCTTCTTCGACGACGACTTAGATTTGGCACTTTTGTCACGATCAGATTTTCCAAATAAACCTCTTTCTTCGGCCATTTTTATCAAATACTTTGCGTCCAGCCGAGTTATTTGTTTTCTTTGCACCAAGGCAATATAACATCCCATGGTAACAAGTTGAAGACAGTCGTCCTGATTTATACAAACATCGGGTATTTTTGTCACTTCGAATTCATCAGTTTTGGGAACTTTAATTATTTGCGTGTAATCTTCACTGCCATCTACCGTCATAGTTTCTTCCGATTGAAAAGAGTTCTCACGACTATCAACACGCAACTTCGCGTGCGGAGTGTCATCTGTTTTATTTGTTGTTGCACTCGAGGCTCCACCAGCTGTTCCTTTCCTCGGAGATAGTGTTTTCCCAGATGCCGGAATTGTTATTGTTTCAGCTTCGGCTAGAGCTTCAAGTCTTTTCATTTCTTTATAGTATTGCAAATGTTTTTCAAATGCATTCTTATTCACATGCTCAACGGCTTTTTCGACCATAGCTCGATTCTCACAATCAATTACAGAATGAGTTTGGTAAATAACGAATTGGACCTGAGGTCGCGACATAGCCAGCCTCAAAGTCTCCCGCTGTTCCTCAAGAATCTGTGCAACACGATTTTTACCATCATCACCAATCTCAGATTCAGTCATGACTTGCAACATATTTAAATCACCTCCACGACTGCAGATCAAATCGATCGGATCTGCGACGGCACTGAAGGAATTTGGTGGTGTTGCTAGAACTCCTACAACTGTTCCGAATTTTTGAATTTCCAGTGAAATCGATGCAAATGGTTCTGCAAAAAGCCGAATATTTCGTATGCCCAACGTTGCCATGTACAGTTTGTACTCCGCCAGCATCGAACCACAGCCATAGGCGAGGAAATCACCAACACGATTTATGGATCTGAACAATGAGGCTAGATAAGCTGTTGAGCGTGGCGAGGAAACATGTGTTTGAACAACATCACCATCCAACTCATAGTGATCAAGCATTTGAGAAACTATTGCTGGGGCAAGGGCAAATGTTCTGTCCTGGAAATTAGAAAAATCTCATATCACAGAAATTCTAGAAATCGATTGTATTTTATTGTTTCGAGCCTACTGTGGACTGGAATGAAAATCACGAAGTTTCATACCTGCATTATAAGATAATGATTGCGTATGAAATCAGTCTGGGCAAAGGTACTTCTATCATGAGGAAGAATCGAAAGAAATAGCGGACAAATTCTATCCCATTTGTATTGATTCTCCTGCAAAGGTTGTTCATTCAAATGATCTCCTTGGACGACCTCGGTTAAGCCAAGTTTTTTGAGAAACGTTTCCGCTATGGTTTTATTTCTAACACAGATTAAAAAAATCAACTTATAAGAATATATTAGTTCAAAATTGAAAATCTCACGTTGGGCGCCACTTAATTTGTTTTCCAAATAACTCCCAAATTACTTACTCTAATATAAAAGGATTTATCCAACCAGATACAATAGGATTTGCTGCAGCAATGGCTACCTTTTCATTTTGTAAATGTAATGGTAACAATTGTGATAGTTCCAATGCTCCACTTCTTATTCGCATTCGTGATATGGAAGCTGCTAATCGAATACGATGTTTCCATAGACAATCAGCAACGTCTGTGGGAATAATTTTGAAAACCGTACTAAATTCAATTAGGATTGATTTAAGAGTTCATTCAAATTACCATTAACTTCGGCTTCTTTATACAATCTATTCTGAAGGTCAATTTCTTCGGATTTCCTTTTGAGAAAATGCCTTGTATATAATTCGAAAAGCATCAACCAAATACGATTTTCATCACCCAAAAGCTATTAATTATATATTTTCTCTTATTTATTTATATATAACTATGTATTAGAAAAGACACTAACCTGAGGATTATGAGCATAAAATGATACATCAGTCAAAGCATTGCTCAAAACAACCTTATCTGGAATTAAATCAATATACAAAAATAAATAATCAAATGAATACGACCTAGAATATTTGTATGCAATCATAACAAAATTACAATTCAATATCGGAAATAGAATAAATTATTATATTTAGCTTCTATCTTTAACTATCAAATCGCATGTTGAACTAATTTGATTTTCCTTTTTTGTATCATTTCCAAATTTATTGAAAAGTAATAAGGACACGAATACGAGTAAAATGTTGACTGAGTTTGAAGACTGATGAATCGATTTCCATGTAATTTTATTTGAACGGCAAAAACTCAAATGAACATAAACTTGAATATAGTTTAAAAATACATCACGTAACGTAACGTAATCAAGGATTGCTCAAATTTCTAATAGCCTGAACTACAAGATGAAAAATACATACAAAATTAGGTAGATATATTTTTCCAAACCGAGGGAGGAAAGAAAATGAAAGCTTGCAGCAGTGGAATCTTCAGTCGACAGACTTTTAAACTTCCATTGAGAAGACTTCCGTTGAAAAGAATGGGTACTAAGTTGAATATTTGCTGTGCGCTGTACGTGAAGTGTTAAATGCCTTTCACATGAGCTGCAGACTGCAAATAAATATTTCTAAGGCTCTCCCAAACCAACGCGAAACATCCGGCGGCACGGCGGAGAAACATTCGCCAGTCAAAATGTATTTAAATGATTATAAATGAGAGGCCCACACCGAAGCGGTTTAGAAACATTTTGTCTGTAAAAATTGATTTACGTGGTGATAAATGAGAGTGCCCACACAAAGAGTGTTAATGTTTGTCTCCCGCACCGAATGTTTCGCGTTGGTTTGGGAGAGCCTATAAGCTCTACTTTTCGAATAAATCATCTTATTTACAAAAATAAAAAGCAAACACTACGAAAAAATTGTTTAAATAACAAAAAGTTACGTTTTAATATTTTCTATGCGGCCAACAACTAATTTTGCGAACTATAAATTGTAAATTCGCAACCCACAACTACAGGATGTGTTCCACAAACTTGGGAGTAAATAATTCGCTAGAATTAAACCTAAAATACCTATTTTACTTGTTTATATTGCATCAGAATTCGTAGCTCTCAGCGATCACTCATGTTGAATGAACGTCAAAATTCACGACCATTTCCCAATTCGCAGGTCACGTGAAAGGGACTTTAAATGTAAATTTGCGGTATATAACACCAAAATACAATCTACAAACCAGCGAATACAAAATTGTGGAATGCATTCATTTTTCATTTCACCATCAGAGAAGTGAGTAGGTAAGGTACCAGGCTTGTTAAATTCTTGAAATGAAAAATAAACTCATTCCTCAATCTTCAAATGGGTTAGCTTTTGACGTTTGTGTGCCATCAAATGAGCTGCGAATGTGCATAAATCTCTTGAAAAGCTATGTCAAGAGATCTTACTTACAAAAATTTAGAAGAAAATACTACGAAAAGTTTATTTAAATAAGAAACAAATACATTTTAATATTTTCGACGCGACCAACTACAAGCTTCTACGAACTGTCAAATGTCTATTCATAATCCACAGCAACAGGACGTATTCCACAAATCGGCAAATAAATAATTCGCTCGAATTTAACCTCAATTACATATTTTAATTTTGTGTGGTAAATCATTCGTAGCTCTCGGTGATCACTCGTGTGAATGAAACGTCAAAATTAGCGAGCATTCACAATTTAAATTCGCAGTTTATGTTAAAGCCACTTAACATACATATATGTCACTTGTGGAAGGTATTTATATGGCGCGTTTTTCATAAATATAATATCCTTTTCACACCAAACCCAAAACCCGGTTATCGCGAAAATATCGGTTTTGGCTGAAAACCTAAAGCGAAAACACAAGTTTTGGCATACATTTTCGCTAAACCACAAGTTTTGATGAATCACAAGTATTAAATCATACGTGTCGAAAGCATGTTGGATTTGCATGATGAACGAAATAAACTCACCTTGTGAAACATTCAGCGCTCAATTAAACGCCATATAAATAGGGATGCAAACATTGTAAAAAAAAAAACATCGATGGTTCGATGTATCGATGTTTCCAAAAAAAAAACATCAGCCTCAAAAACATCGATGTTTTTTAAAAAGCACAAAAAGTAAAGCTAAGGACTTCTCATTTCTCTTTTCTTAAATTTTGTTCGTTGTTGGGTTACAGTTGCCACAGCTTTAGAAAAAAGTCGTTCACTTGGAACTGACATAGCCACAATAAGCAAATATGTGGTAGCCTGTTTAGTCCCGAAAACACATTTTTCATATCATGCAGATGTAGCTGACCCCAGATGCATCTGCACTCCGTTGTTGTGAAGATGGAGGAAGAGGACTGTTTGGACTTGATGTTTAAATGCAAATATTAAAAAGCCTTTCTTCTTTTTCGGACTCTTCGGAAGAATCTGAAATATTGGTCATATTCCTTTTATCTGTTATGAAGTCATTCAAATAAGAAATTATTTTACTTTTAGCCAAGGGATGATCCTTTCCATGGAGTTATTTGAATCTTGGATCTAATGTTGTTGCTAGTGCCAGAATCGAATTGAATTCAATTTTTTGAAATCGTTTGTTCATATTCTTTGGTTCTTTATTATTTTATTTCCGCTTTCTTAATGATATTGTCAGCTGTCACTATCAACTATCTTGGGAAGAATGAATGGGCGCTATCAATGCAAAAACAAGTTTTTGGCTGTGAAGCCAAGCAAAGCAACACAAACTCCGCGTGCAAAAGCAGACAATTTTAAAAATTCTGTGTGACAAGGAAACCAGAAAACATCGATGCTTAAACGTCGCCCTAAATAACATCAATACATCAAACATCGATGTTTGAAAAACATCGATGTATCGTTTGCATCCCTAGCTATAATGTAATAGTCCGTGTGTTCACGCATCAATTTTTTAAGTACTTTATTTTCAGATCGAGCTTCTGATTGGCCAGCTGTCATAAGAATTTAGATGACATTCAGTTACTTTTAGTGAAGTTTAGTTACGTTTCATCTGAATTTTCATCAAGAAATTCTCAACTGAAAATTCAGCTTACAGCTTTTCTGTACAAAATCTAGGATCTCTCCATACAAAACTGACATTTCATATAATTTTGCATTCAACGACACTGTGCATTGAACGTACCCGCTGCCTTTAAAGTGTAAAGCGGGTACACATTATCAAACCTGGTCGACAAACCTGTTCGACAAACCTGTTCACGTTTGTTAATGTGTACTCTCTGTTTGACAAACATGTTCTTTGTTCACAAATTTGTTTGATACTGTGTGATGTTTCACGTCAAACAGGTTTGTCAAACAGATCTGATAATGTGGCATAAGCTAGCCTTTGCGCGCATAAGTAAACGTGCGAATACAAAGAGTCTCAATGCGAGTGAAAATAAAGGAGTCTAGCTGCGTTTCGTCCAAGTTTTCTCAGTTTCGTTCACTTAATCGTGCATAAGCAAGAGCGATTCCAGTCGCTCAGCGCATAAGAAAATTTGGCTACACTAAATTTGGCCCCAATGAAATATGGCCCCAAACTTAAAATGCAAAAATGGCCCCAAAAATTTATATCGGTTTTGGGACCTTTTTTAATTTTGGGGTGAAATTTCATTATGAAAAATGGCCCCAAACTTTTATTTTTAAACCAAATTACTTTTTAAACGAAAACTTTGATAGCAGAGCGACTGTCAACATAGGCGCCTGCCAGCGGACTGAGCATACCTTAAGCGGAGCGACGGAGACGCGTGAGCGTGAGAGAACCCGAAAATGGAGTTAAAATTCTTGAACCCGCGAAAAAAGCCCCAAATTTGGGGCAATTTTTCATTGGGGCCAAATTTCATGTAGCCAGTAAATTTTACAAATGCAGAAAAAAAAAAAACAAAGCCACAGCTATTTTGTGAATTAATTCACGAGTTGTGCACGAGTATGTGTTGTTTTTGTTGTATCGTTGCCGCATTTTCATTTGTATTTAAACATGCGAAAGGGGAGAGGTATTTTTTTTAATTTTTGCTTATGCGCGCATAAGTCCATTATGGCTAAACGGGGTAATTTTGCAAACATAACCAAATTTTCGTTAGCCTTTTGACATAAGCTAATGCCTATTATAAATGTTCCTTAAGGGTGGAACCACTCCTGTCTCGTGTGTTGTATTGTGGAGTTGTGTGTCGCTATCGGTACAATGTATTTTATAACTGTAGAACCATATTTGTCTTGTTTGTTGTGTTGCAGTGTGGCGCATAAAATATATATGGAATGACAGCGACAAAATCCACACGAGACAAGTGTGGATCCGGCTTAAGTTGTGTTTGTATAACGTGAAGTGTAGTAAAGTAAGTGGTAAAAATTCTGAATTAAAAAAACAATCCGAACTTATATCGTGTAGGTACGTTTTTTTTTTTTTTAATTTTCAAATTCAATTATTTTCCTCCAATCAAAAGCCAAACCCACACCTCTCTCCTGTGATGTGTTGTGGACTGGTGTGATGTGTTGTGGAGTGGTGTGTCGCTGTCGCAACAAATTATTTCATATCATATCCGTAGAACTACATTTGTCTCGTGCTTTGTGTCGCAGTGAGGTGCAGGAAATATATGGAATAACAGCGAAAAACGACTGCACAACACAAAGGTTCTGGCTTAAGCTTTATTACCACACAAGTCTTAGTTATAAATTTAAGGGAACTCACATCGAAAGACATCATAGATCAATGAATAAACTCGTCGCATCTCATGTTCATCACCAAATTCAACCGGAAGTGGTGGTTTTCTCAATAATTTCGCTGCCTTAGCAATATTCTCCAATGGCCAGCATCCAAGTACATTAGCATCAATAAATTCAATAGGCTGATCGGGCGCACATCGTTTTCGCAAGTCGAATCTACCACTTGGCGTTGATGAGGGACTAAATTTTTCAATCACAAACGTTGGATCAAATATTGGTCGTTCTTTTCTTTTGGTTATTTCTTCCAGTGTCCTAGAAGATGAGACCATCATAAATGAAGATTGGGATTAGATTTTCTCACAAAAATTAAATTTAATTTAGTTTACTGTCAATTCATTTTCTTCACAAAACAACATTTTTCACAACAAAATAGGAGTATGAATTCACTAACATTCCACTTTCTAGAGCTTCGTTGACCTTCTTTTGAACTTCGAGCAAACGATGATAGACCTTTTCCAGCCATTCCTCGTCACTTGGAAGATAGATGTGATCCTTGGCTAATTTACCTTCAGCTTTGCGTTTCACATCCTCATTGAATATTAATTCACGGAATATCTTAGGATACACCGAGAAAATATCAGCTAAGCTTAAAAAAAACAGCTGATTGGACATTATCGAGAACTCACGGGTCTATCGTAAATCGCGACAAGAAGTTACCTTGTTAGCAGTCTTCTTTCAACTGATTGGTCCTTTGTTCAATTCAGGACGGGAGAGCCATGCTTCCAACTTACGAATGGAAACAGCAGGTTTGCGTGACTGTGTCTATCGGATACCATGATAAATATCCTTCAATACAGAACACTTACACGATTTTACTTGGTTGGGTAGGATTTGTGGGGTTGGAAAATATACCTGATAATACCCATGATGCCATGTCAGTAGGAGCTAGGGCAACATATTATTTGGTGTATTTTTGTCAACTCGACTCATTATTGCTTCATGAATCGTGGCACAGGTCGGATGAGAAAACCTTTGCCCTATAGCAAGAGAAGAGACTATAAACATTCGTGCCGGAGAAATTGATTTGGAAGCTAACAGGTGGTGGCTTAAGGATTGTCGTGCTCTACTATGAGTTCACTTTTACTTTAAGGGACGCAAAAAAGGAGGAATATTATTACTTCATATAGTGCCGCTGGCAAACACCTCGTGAAGTGTTGTATTCAAGTTTCTTCGTTACAAGGAATTGAAGACTGAAAGGGTGATGGGGAAAGAAATGCGATTCTTGCACTGAAGAATTGAAGTTAAATTGTGGTATGATGGGGGCTCGAAGAGACTTTTTGTTTGTAGATGTTGGCGAAGAGCAGGAAAAGTTAATTAGAACTTATCTTCTAGAAACGAGGTCATCAAAGATGTTTACTTCTTTCTGTGTGAAGGACGACATTTTAAAGGAATATGCTTGGAATATAGAGCTCATATTATGGCCTTCATGTTTAAACGAAAATGTATTTACAGTACGTATTTCGGTGCCTTTCCTAAAGATGTAGATACTTTACACTTTAAATAGACGTGTAGGGTGTAGTTTAATGTAAATGAAGATTTCAATGCCACTCAATCGATAGACAAACCCAGAAGTCAAAGGAAATGCACATTATGGGTAGAGCACATCACCGAGACTCAAGGACATGTATAAAAATATTGAGTTCCTGTTTTAGCATGGTCTTCTTGGCAACCCTAGAAAAATATGTGTCAAATGAAAGATTTAAAAAACCAACGCGAAATATTCGGCACGGCGGATAAAAATTCGCTGTAAGTGTCGGCACTTTCATTTATCACCATGTAAATAAATTTTGACTGGCGAATGTTTCTCCGCCGTGCCGAATGTTTCGCGTTGGTCTGGGAGAGCCTTATGAAACTATACCAACGATTTTTGGTCCCTTTCCTTCTTTTTCCAGTTTCGTATTTGTGCTTTTGTTGTGCCGTTTATTTGATGGTGTGAGAAGTGAATCTTAAATTGACAAATAAAGATTACTACCTACTACAAAAATCTTTTCAAGGAATTTCAAGAGGAAATATACCAGCTTAATTTTGTTTAACCTTTTCAACGAAGTAGGTAAGTGATTTTATCTACACTATTTACAAAAGAAAATACTACGATTTTTTTTTAACAAACAATTTTAATATTTTCTACGCGACCAACAACAAGCTTCTTTGCGAACTACTGGCCGTGTTCGGATAAGTAACCGAAGGTATCTGATTTGTGTTGTTGTAATGCCTAAGGAAAAACCAGCTGACGAACCAAACAGCTGTACCCACGTTCTGTCACTTCTCACATCCAGAAAATCGATCGAGTAACGATGAAAATTGAAACAAATTGCATATGGGTTTTGTTCCATTTTTCATCGTTTCTCTACCAATTTTTCGATGTGAGAAGTTACAGAACGTGGGGATAGTACAATCGATCATGTGTAGGGCGATTTTTTTCGAAGCTAACCCTTATGAAAAATAAATCAACAAACCTCTTGCAAAGAGAAACTTGTGAAAATAGGTTGGCTTCCACAAATCGCATTGACTGTGACTGTGCTATTAGCGAGTGGGTTCCTGAAAATAATTTGATTAAAAAGTATAGAGAAACTATTTCAAAACAAGGAAACAATTATTGTGATTTATCTTTTATGGTTAGTATCGCCCACTGGCCGAAATTCGACCACCAAAACCTTCACAGACTCTAGAGTCAAAACAATTATAGTTTGAAAATTAAATCACAAACAATTTTTTTTAATTTTTATTTTGTTTTTAATATACACAGTGATCGGCACTGCAAAAACAAAAATGACCCACAGTGTGTTTAATGCGTGTCTCAGATACATTCTGCACATCTCCGCACTTATGGCTTTCCAACCAATCTATCGGAATCGGTTGGATACTTTTTGAGCAAATGGTACCACAACCAATTTTTAAGACTATGTATGTATATGCGACTTTTTAAAAAATCTCAGAGGTAACGCTGCACCAAAGATTGACAAAGTCACACAGTACACACTCAACCTTCTTTCATTTTGTTTTTTTTTTTTTTTGCATTGTCGCTTCGTTCGGCGTCAGATCTGTGTGATCTCTACCATGTATACACAGTTTGGAAGAAAAGAGTTGTATGTAAATGTTTAGGTATAGGTATACTTACTTATTGGGATGTACTTGAACATTCAACGTTTCCGTTGTGTGTGAAGGATAATTTTTACATTTTTTTGTCATTCATTGCATGAATATTTGACTTGAGCAATGAAAAAAGTATTTATTCTACCCAGAGGACCAACTTGCATAGAAAATTAGAGTACAGTTATTGTTGTAGTAGGTAGAGGATAGTATGTTTGCACATTTTGTTGTCATGCTAACTTTACGCGGCTTAATCTTGAACTTGAATGATTTTAGATTTTAGGATAGGTATCGTTATGGTAGGTAAAGGATAAGATGGGTAGGCAGCGTTCGGACTTTACTGCGAAAGCAGTATATTTACTGCACTTTTACCTAAATTTTCAAATCTACTGCACCACTGCGCTTTTTCAACAATCTACTGCGATTATTCTATTCTCGGCTCAATAAATAACATGAATAAAAAAAAAATTATTCCAATCTGAGAAAACCGTAGTACATCTATTTTATGCAATTATTGTTAAGAAACACTTTTTAAAATTGCTTAACAATTTTATAAAGAAAGAGTTTATTAGTAAGAAAGTTGATCTTGTAAACCAATGCTATCATGTTCCTGTGTTAAGAATTTTTTTTTGGTCTTAGTTTTTAAATATATGAGCGCGAACCTTTTTGAAGTAGGAACAATTCTTTTTAATGATTATACAAGGTACGCTTTGCAAACAAATTAAATATAGATTTTCATTAAAAGGTTCATAGAAAGATGCTTGAATATCTTTATCCGAAAAACATTCAAGAAGGTTATCTTCCTTCAGTTTTGAAAATAACTAAAGCATTTCCATTCAATTTCCATTCAATAAAATAGCTTTTGAAATTATTAATGATAAATGGAGAATATTTTTACGATATGATATATTATAAGTGCATTGAATCCAGTGGACATTGTTAGTTTTTGTATTCTTTGAAAGAGCAGACCATACATGACCATGCTTTTCTTTCCCGCATAAAAATCAATCTACCAAACAAAAATGCATACCCACAAATGCAACCTATACAAATTATTCTTTCCCGCAAAAAAATCTACCTAACAAAAAGCTACATACATCCCTTGCTACAACGTTGACGACGACGACGCAAGCAGCTGAGCTTATGTGCACTTTCTTACTATACACGCCATATTTTTTCTATATTTTTCTATATTTTTTTAACTTCTATTCTCGCATATAGCTCACTAAGCAACTAAAAAAAAAACCTGATGCAAAAAATCGAAATATCAATCAACCACCGTCACCGTGGGTCTTCTCTCTTCTCCACCGCCTTTCATATGAACCATTCATACTTCATTCACACAAACAACCATTCGCATTCCAACTTCCAACACTTTTTTTTGTTGATTTTCGAAGAAAAGTCACATTGTGGCAAAGAGATGTACTAAAAATTCGAAATATTTGAAAATAACGACTTTGTATTGCATTTTGCAATATTAAGTTATATTTTGCAATTTTTTTTTTATTGAAACGGTTTAAGAAAACATATATGGTATTTAGAGAAAGTTATGTTGCTCATTTTAGGAGGTTTCCTAGCCTCGTCGACCTAAAAACTTAAGTTTTTTTTTCAGGGCTACTGCCTCTTGCGAGGAATTGACAAATCCTCCAAGAGTATCACTTGTCACGAATAAGTGCTTCTCGTCTAGCCATTCGGATTCTGCATAAAATTGTAGGCCCCTTCCATTCCTGTCGACAGGCGCACACAGGAATGGTTGCGAGTTGTTAGTCACTAGGCCCTGGTTCTTCACGAGCCGTTGTGCCACCCGATTTATTTTTTTATTTTTTTTTTATATAATTACTAACTCAAAAATGCATTAGAAATTGGCCAATTTGCGTGTTTTTCAAAAGATGATTATTCAAAAATAGGGTCCAAACTTAAAAATCCGCTCCAAGGGATTTCAAGTTCTGCTCATACCTATAAAATGACGTTAAAATAATAGGTATGTATTTTCACAAACTGCGTAGTTCTCTGAGAAGTTTTGTGAAATTTAGAGAGAGACAACTAAAATATTAAAATTAAATATGATAAAATAAAAAAAATAAAAAAGTTGCTCGACGCTTTTCAAGATAAAATATCATTCTTTCATAAACAATTTAGTTTTTTACAATACGTGTTGTATTGACTTCTCAAACGTTACGGCCATTTGCCCAATTTCACATTTTTCTCAAAATGTTGGGTGGAGGCCTCTTAATGCTAGTACGCAGATCACGCTAAATTTTAGCTCCCATACAAAACTCTTTAGCCAAGCCAAATTTTTGAGAGAATTTTGTATGGGAGATAAAATTTAGAGCGATTGGGCGTACTAGGCTTTCTGTACAAAGTATATTTGACTGTAGAATGTAAGTTCACAATAATCCACAACAACAGGACACGTTCCACACATCAGCAATTTAATAGTTCGCTAGAACTTAAACTCAATTACTGATTTTAATTATTTATGTTAAGTTCCTTTCACATGAGCTCCGAACTGCGAATGCGAATTGCAAATGGTCGTGAATTTTAACCTTTCATTAGCGGTCCCTGAGAGCAACAAATCCAGATGCAACACAAGCAAATAAATTCGGTATTTGAGGTTGAATTCGAGGGAACTATTATTTATTCGCAAGTTTATGGAAAGCGTCCTATTTTTTGTGGATTGCGAATTTAAAATAGACAGTTTACAGAATTTGGTTATTGGTCACTTAGAAAATATTAAAATGTATTTTTTTGTTTGTTATGTTAACACATTTTTCTTAGTTTTTCCTTTTTAAATTTTGTAAATAAGATCAATTATTCACTTTGTCGAAAAAAAACAAAAATATGTAGATATTTTCTCTTGAAATTGCTGAAAAAAGTTGTATTCGCATTCGCAGTTCAACGTTCATGTGAAAGGCGATATAATAAGCATTCGCAGCTTTCGGCGGCCATTCATGTGAATGAAATGTCAAAATTCACGACCATTCGCAATCTCAGATCGTAATTCGTGTCATGTGCAAGTGACTTTAGTTAGACTTGGTGTTAGAAATCTTGAAACCTTTTTGGTTGGAGTATAGTTTTGATTTGACAAAAAAAATAATTGAAATTTAAACACAGTAAAAAACTTGCTGAAAATGCAATGGCAAACATAAAAAATATTTATATACATGTAGGCCTACCATTATTGAAACCCAACAACGTCTAGTCTGATGGCAACCTAAATTTATAATCTACTACTTTTCTGATACTACCTTACCGACGTAACTCTGTCATTTTTTGGAACTCACCAATCACCTGTCAAAACGTCAAACAAATAAGAATTATTTTTACTTATTCATTTTTGTTTACCAAAAAAAGAAACAAGAACAATTAAATTTAAATATGAATGAACAACTGCATCGCATCGGAAAGAATTTATTCTCCAAAGATGCTGTAACCATCGAAATATCACCTCAAAGTGAATTGGACTTCTCCAAGGTATGTCGTAGTTGTTTACGAGAAACCGAAGACAATGATCTGGAAAGCGAAGCTCTGTACATCATCGGATGTAATGGCAAGTTGGCGCGTCTCAATGAAATGTTCGAAACAGCTACCGGTCTTAAGGTAAATTCTCTATATTTCTATATTCTACCCCAGCTCACGAGATAAGCATTTTGTCTCCCAGATATCAACCGACGATATGTTACCTCGTCATATCTGTGATTCGTGTTTTCAAGATGTAAAAAATGCCTTTAGTTATCGCTGCCAAAGTCTACGAGCTTATCATATTCTTGAATCTGTCTTGGTCTCAATGAAGGACGAAAACCCAAATAATGAGACAGAAGATGAACAAAATTCATTGAACATTGAGTTGTATGACGAAGTAAATCAAAAAGAAGAGCAGCCAGAGGATGTTATTCACGAAGAAATTCCCGAAAAGATGCAATTCAAACAAGAAGAAATACCATATGAACTGACTACTGAAGAAAAATCCGAGCCAGATGAGGGCGAACGACATACCGAGATCATAAACTTTGATGAATTCTCTGTAGACGAGAACAGCAGCATCCATCCAATTGAAGATATTTTGAATGATAACGGCGACGAAGAACAAGTGATGATGGAAATGGAAATCGAGCAATTGGGCCACAGAACCGAACAGGATGAAAACTCTGAACGCGTAATCAGCATAAAAAACAATAATCAGCTCTTTCATTGTGATTTCTGTAATACTGTAAGTGACAATGAATGCCAAAGTAATCCACCTACAAAATTGATGTCCTTTTTCCTTATTTCTAGGTGTTCTATCTACAACGTGATTTGATCCTTCACTACCGAGACACACATCCCGACGAAAAGCCATTCAGGTGCGATATCTGCGAGGTGTCCTTTGTGCATATTCAATCAATGCGACGGCATAAGAACACCCACGATCCCTGCCCCAAGCAAAAGGCATGTCCGCTGTGCAGTAGATCTTTCTCCAGAGGCGATGATTTGAAAAGGCACATGCGAACGCACACAGACGAACGTCCATATGCGTGCTCCGTGTGTAAGAAAGCCTTTAAGCAGCACACCGAACTCAAAGACCACATGTTAAGTCATGACGACAGGAAGATGTACAAATGCGAACCATGTAACAAGGAGTGGCGCTCCCGCAA
This sequence comes from Melangyna quadrimaculata, assembly GCA_949320155.1. Classification (NCBI taxonomy): domain Eukaryota; kingdom Metazoa; phylum Arthropoda; class Insecta; order Diptera; family Syrphidae; genus Melangyna; species Melangyna quadrimaculata. Next base: position 46,246,456 of record OX439483.1, read on the forward strand.
TGGCTGGTATTTGCATATGAAATCACATCAGGATGGCAGAAATGGACGACGGAAGCCGAGAGCCAAGAAGTTTGAATAAACTGAACCGACAAGCAATTTCGAATGTTTTTTGTTTCTAATTGTGCTGGTGCTATTTATACCGCGACGGAGGAGACGACATTTCGTTCGCTACCAATTAGGCTAAGAAATAAGGTTAAGACTGGTATTACACGATGTCTTTTTGAGGCAGAACTTCTTTTAAACATTTAAATGAAACATTTTATCTATGATTTAGCTGGGTTCCTTTCAGTTTTGTATGGTCAAATAGTCCTGCCTCAAGCAGCCATGGTGTAACATAGGCCTCTAACTGATGATTTAAGAAGAGAACTAGGCACAAATGATCCTTAGTTTTATAGTCATACACTTGTACAAAATATTCTGTTATTTAATTAAACTAAACTTACAGAAAATATGACTGGATTTTTTTTTTATAATGTACGCGCACTCAAAGGGGTTTTTAATGCCCCTAAAATGTAAAATTAAACACCATGCCAGCGTTGGGAAAATAGAGAAGGATTTTAGAGGAGATTCCGATGCACATTTGTTTGAACCTTTGAATATCAAAATGGAGGAAAAACAGACGGATAAAGCATTATACATTCGGGTAATGCGTTAAAAAAAAAGAATCTATTCTTGACATTACGTCCGGAATTGGGCTCAAGTGTGAACAGATGCGTATTCCTAGAATTGAGAGTATCACGGTTGAATTGTTTTAGGGGAGGAATGCAACTGGTTATTTTAGTAGAAAACTGTTTATAAAAATAACGGTAAAATAATGAAATACATGAAACATAATTGCGGCGGTGTTCGAGAGATGCGAAAGCTTCCGTTATATTTCTATTTCCTATAATTTTCATAGCTCTTCTTTGAATTATATCCAAAAGACTCGAGTGGGTTATTGGAGCGCCTATGTATATGCCCAAATATGAGAATTGTAATCGAGTTTTGGGTGAATAAAGTCTTTATAGATTACAACCAGATCAGAAGAGCGGACAAATTTCTTTCATCGGCGAATAAAAAATAAATTGGGTGGCGTAACGGCTCATGATGAACCAAAGCCTAGTGACTAACAACTCGCAACCATTCATGAGTGCGCGGGTCGACAGTAATGGAAGGGGCCTACAATTGTGTGCCGAATCCGAACGGCTGGACGAGAATCACTTATTCATGACAAGTGATACTCTTGGAGGATTTGTCAATTCCTCGCAAGAGGCAGTGACCCTGAAAAAACTTAAGTTTTTTGAGGTGTATCGCCGAAGAAAACCTGAAAACTTAACAGCATTTTTTGGCGATGTGGAATATGTGATCGTTCCACAGAAGGTTGTGACTTGTGAGCGATTATATGTACATACCGAGAACTGAAAGCTGTTCGGTTCCATCAATGTAAGTGCCGCTCATGGATAGCGGTATGAGGGTGGGTTTCGTTTTAATGACAGTAGACAGCATTAAGTTTTTGAAGAATAAAATTCTACGTGGTTTTGTATTTCACTTTGGACAATGCTGTCGAGATCAGAATTAAATGGGCTTGTCATACGCTGCTGCCGTTGTAGTTCCACATCTGAAGGACATGTATGTGAAATTAGAAACAGTTTAATGAAATAGAAGTTTCAGAGAAAAGATCAATTATTTATAGATATGTATAGTCGGAGAGAAAAGGGGGCCGTTGGGCACATTAGCATTTATTTTGTGAATTTCAGACTTGAAATCGTTCAATACAACTTGTATTGAGCGGTTTCAAAGGTTATTTCTAATCCAACGAAGAAAAAATTCATCGATTCAATAAGCGCGCATTTTCTATAAGAGAGCTTGATGCCAAACTCTATCAATCGCTTTTGAAATATCAAGTGCCATAATCTTACTTTCTGCAAAACGATGTATTCATTAACAGTTCTTGATTTCTTTTACTTAAGTGGGATAAACCTAGAGCTGTGGGTGGCACTAATACCGGGCCTACCGTGCTTGACTGGTTTGTATGTGAAGGAGAATTCTCCCAAGTATTGTCCAATCGTTTCTGGCTTGATTTCAACCTGACTGAAATCTTTCCGTTGTGTATACACCAATGATGGATCTACTCATCTCTGGAACAGGTTTCTAATTTGGTAGTGCCTCCTTCTTGGCCTTCCTTAATTTCTTGATAAGGGCCATTGGCTTGCGCTTAATACCACGCGAAAAGATTCGCGAGCACGGCTGTGCATCTATTCGACAAGTTGGTTGTTGGGCATGTCTACAAGCTGGTCCAAATCAACACCTCTGTAGGTGAATTTTTTGAACGCACGCTTCTTGAGAGTTTCATCAACCTCGGCCATCTTGACGTTTGTAAATTGCAGAACGGAAAGATTTGTGCCACTGTTCGTTGAGATAAACCATAAGATCACCAGTGGACCTATTGATACGAATGCCGTTCATTAAGATTTCTTCGGGATATTTCTTGAGTTGGAAATTAATTAGCGTTTCCATAAATGTCATGGAAAGAAAGGAAATAAAGGACGTAATTATGCAATTGGTCAATAGCTTAAGGACGAAGAAGATACGCATTTTTTATGAACTGGGTGGACTCGGAAAGGGACCAGTAGAATAGTACAGATGCAAAAGCTTACACAGTGGTTTCAAGAACACCTCTTCAGAAAAATGAGAGGGATATACCTACTATCCGGGCCAGCGGATTTGTGAATGTCAAGATCTCTCAGAATTCTAGCAACTGCACGAGTGCGAAAGAGGAATTGTCCTATAAAGTCGTTTACGCTCTCAAGTACAGGCGGAGTCCGAATTAACGTCGAATTAACATCAAACTGTTCTGCAAGCAAATTGGCTTTGTCTTGCTTTTGTAACTACGGAAACTTGCTTCTCTTGGGTACAACATTTCTCATTTCACAAAGATTTAAATTTGTAATCATATCTGCACCTGGAGTCTATATGTCATACTCTCGAGGAAGCGTTAGTGACCAGTCAGTAAAAGCTTTCGAAGAAATTGTAAAGAGTTAAGACCGTCCCATATTGGCCTTCTCATATTGCCTAACGGTTCTCTTATGAGTTTTCTTTTCTCTAGCTAGATTATGTTGGCATATATGTGAAGTTTGCAGATATAGCACAATGGTCTGATGTGCTTTGAGGCAATAATACACTAAAAGTGTTGGCGGATTGACCTGTAACGTCAGGGATTCGAGTTTGCTCGTCAACAAGCTGAATCAAGTTGGATTAACTCATCAAAGACCTCAACATATACATACCTTCCTTCGGGTGTTGTACCTGAAAACCGAAGCCAACTAGAATTGTGTACATTAAAATCGCCCGCAATGACGATTTCAGTGTGAGGGTAATGGGCAACAATTCCTTGAATGAAGTCACAATTTGCCGATCTCTGTGGCCTATTACTATAAAATAGAGACTTCGACCTATGACAAGAAATACTTAAATTCGCTAGCCAAACATCTTCTGTCTTTATGAATTTATCTCTCCAATGAAAAATAATTGTCATAAAGCGGTTAAAAAAGGAAGGGGCTAAAATAAAGGGCGCTCGAATTTTAGCCCCTTTTTTGTCAAAAACCCTCCGATTCATATGAAATAGAATAACAAACGAGGAGGTTGGAGGGAAGCCTATCAAATACGGTTAGGTAACGGATGGAATATTCGGTAATGGTTTGAGCCGCACAAACATGAATCAAAACGAATAGAAAATTAGTTTTGTTGGATACCTACAGGTGTGATATGGGTACGTTTAGAATATAAGAAGCGGTTAGAAATATAGAAGTGACCCATATACGATTCAGGGTCATTTTTAATTTAACAAAATACAAATAATAAGAAAGATATCATATTTATTGAAGTAGTAAATCGGTTTAAAAATAACATGTGTAAACAATGGGAATTAATTATCGTGGACACATAGCACTCTTTCCTCCATCAATAGGCAGCAAAGAACCAGTGATGAAGCTAGCTGCTTCACTAGCTAGAAACACAATAGCCGGAGCTATTTCGTCAACGTTTCCAACACGACCCAAGGCATGCGTGGATTTACATTGCTCCAAATATTCCTCGTAAGCTTTATCTTCCATGCCACTTCGTCTATGGACTTCTGTAATCACAACACCTGGATTTACAGAATTCACCCGCACATTATGCGGTGCCATCTCCAAGGCCACACATTTTGTAAATTGATCCAGAGCTGCCTTCGATACACAATAGGCTATGGCATCTGTAAATGATCTTAAACCAGCTACGCTTGAAACATTCACAATATTTCCCTTGGATTTGATTAGATGAGGAATTGCCAATTTGGTTAGTTGAAAAACTGATCGCAAATTGGTATCCATTACTGCATCGAATTGTCCTATATCAGCATCCAAAATCGATCCCTCTATCAGTATTCCAGCATTATTTACCAAAACATCGATTTTGCCAAATTCGGCAATAGTTTGATCGATAATCTTCTGAGTGTCTTTTGTGACATCAGCTTGGACTAATAAACATTTGACATTGGGATTGGACTTGGTGCAGGCATCGGCGGTTTGTTTTAAGTTTTCCAAATTTCTACCAACAGCTACAACATGGGCTCCATGTTGTACAAAATGCACACATGTTTCAGCACCAATTCCGGAACTTGCTCCCGTAATGATAACGACTTTATTATTTAATGACATTTTTTAATATTAACACCACCTGAACCTTTACTGGGGATACTAAGTGCAGCCTTAATACTTGATTAACGTATAGATATTTAAATTCACAAGTTGTCTTTGTTAAGCAATATAATTTTCAACCGTATTGGCTGGCTTTAGAATTCAAAGTGACTGCCGCTGTTTTATTGAGCATTGAGGTATTCACTGTTTTTACTGTATTTTATTAAAAATATGTTTTGTTTGTATACTGATAAAATGTTTTGTTTGTATACTGATAAAAGTTTAAATGCTACTACTACCACTTAAAATTGAAGTGTATTTTTAATCGAATCATGATAATAATACCTATCGTAGGACAAAAATCTATTAAGGCCTTTTAGTGGTCTCAAATATCAAACGATCGATATGTTCTTTAGTTGTATATGAAAGCTATTTATAGTAAATGCAAAATTGTACATAAGAAGGGCGATAATCGTGATAACAGTTATAATATTTAGTTTTTCGGCATCAAATATAACCGTATATCAACGAACTTCGCGGTGGAATGGGAATTATGTATTTTTAGTTATGGATTTTTGAGAACCGAAAATCGCAGGTTGTTTTTCTTAAGCTGGCCATAAAAGAAGAACATGCTCGCCGAACGTGCTAGTTTGATTTACACCATATACCACGAACATATTTGGCGAACATTCATTTCTTGTTGATTCTTCAAAGCGTAAACATGTGCGAAAAGGAAAAACAAGTGGTTGCGCTCATGATAATTCATTTCTTCCGCGATGTGCACCCGGTGATATTATACCTACGCAGAAAAATGCCCATATACGACGAACATCGAAGGAAACGAACACGAGAAAATCGAAATTTTTCGCCAACGGCGAGCGGTTCGCGAACCACCCCATAGACGACGAAAATATGGCGAGCACGAGCATGTTCGACGAGCATGTTCGTCGTTTATGGCCAGCTTTAGCAACTCGGGTTTGTCAAGACCCTAGGTAAAGTTTAACGGCTACATGAAATTAGGCCCCAATGAAAAATGGCCCCAAACACAAAATGAAAATTTGCCCCAAATATAAGAAGCAACAACAGAAAAATTACAATCGTAAAAGAAAAATGTTTTGCGTCGGCTTGGGAGAGCCTTAAAAGTACCTTGCCTGGCCCGCTTCGAGGGTTCAAGGATTTTAACTCCCTTTTTGGGTTCTCTGTCGCGCTGACGCGCCTCCGTTGCTCCGCTTAGGTTGTGCTCAGTTGCCTGATGGCTGGCGCTTATGTTGTCAGTCGGTCTGATATCAAAGTTCTTGTTGTAAAAGTATTTTGGTTTAAGAATAAAAGTTTGGGGCCAACAAATTTAAAAAAAAAAATTAAAAATGAAAAATGGCCCCAATTTACAAATTAATAATTTTTTTTGTTTTTGTTGTATGACATATACATTTTTGGGGCCATTTTTCATTTTATGTTTGGGGCCATATTTCATTGGGGCCAAAGTTCATGTAGCCAAATTTAACAATCTTCTATTGTTAGGTTACGCCAAAATCTAAAAAAAATAACGCTCAAATAAGAAAGTTAGTTTTTAAAAATGCGCGAAATGACGACACATATAGACTGAGAGTTGCTATCTTACTTCACTGGTCGGACAAGTTAAGGTGGCAATGGATAGAAAACGCACTTTTTCGGTTGCATTTTTGGGTGCCGTGAAATAAGGTAGAAGGAAATAAGGTCGAAACGACTTTATTTCCATTTAGATTTAATTCCGAATTCTTTTTTCATGGTCGACTTTATTTCCAAAAACTAAATACAAAATTGGAAATAATGGGCCCTATTGCGGTTTTCGATCAGCACTTCCCTTCAAGCAAAATCGCGGAACCAAATTTCTCGGTTCACTTGGGACTCCAAGAAAATTGAGTGTCTCACACACAATAACAAATTTTTTGTGTACGCATGTAAAAAGAACGAGAATCGAGAGTATTTTTTTCAAGCATCGAGAAATAGAGAGAGTATAGGCGAAGTATACAATCATTTTGCCTTAATTTCCACCACTTTTTTTTTAGTTCAGTTTTGTAGGTAGCGTGGCAAAGACGAGACGGTTGCTTTTGTATCTCTTTTTTCTTGTTAAAACTTTTAAACATTTTCAATCAGAAATGCAAGTTTCTATTTATTAAATGTAAATTTATATTTGTGGAAATATGTCATGTTTATTAGTGCGAAATAGTCTTTAGAAAACCTTTTATGAATGATAAATAAAAAAAACTCTTGAAATGAAAAATGCTGTTTGTTTTATTTTTGTAGGCAATGGAGAAACTGGAATAGATGGTATGCCTCAATTCATTCATTTTTTTTGGAACAGTTTAAGATTCCATTTGGTTTCGGTTCTCCGAATATGGTGAATTGAAAAACTCTCTCTCACAATACATTCACATAATGGCTCCGTGGGGATTCTAATTTCCATACTAATTTGAGCCACAAAACGCAGTTTTTCGATCCGTATTTGGATCCGAATGCGAAGTCGTCCATACGTTGTTTGATACGTTTGCGGCCCGAAAACGAGTTCGCTTGCTTGAAGGGTTTCAACGATCATCAGTCATCACCATCGACTGATTTCTCAATCGGTATTGCGTAACTTGATCGACTAGTATTTGAGTTATTGTGAATGAAAACGTATTAATTGTGAATTATTCATACTTTGACATTTGACAGATTGATTTTTTTTCAAACTGGATTGTTTTTTTATTTATCTCGTTTCGTGAAGTTTGCAATAAAATTATTGATTTTTATAAAAGTATAACCTAAAATAAGAAATGGATACATCGAAGCGTTGTTAAGTGAACAAGATTCAAAAGAAGATACAATAAATAGAATTTTAGAGGCCATCAGAAAACGGCGCAATATAATGTCGATTTCCCTTCAACGTTTGGAGATCAAATCTTTTTTTGTGTTGTAAGGAATACGCAAAATAAACAAATTTTTTTCTGTGATTGTATGTGTGTGTAATTTGACAGGCCCGAACGCACAATTCTTTAATTTTTTTTTGAAGATGGAAAATTATTGCAATACTTTCCACATGTAATAGTAAATTTTATTTATTTTATTTTATTTATTGAACAACGTGAACTTTATACTTTTACACCACGGATATAATTCATTTGAACAAATTGATGAAAACCTAAACGTAAACAATAGCCAGAGAATTGTCAAATCTTCCCAATGTGTATGCAAGTCGGTGTTTAGAAAATTTGATCTTTTTTTCTAAACAAATCAAATTTCCCCTTCACAGATTTTATTTTTTTTGTTGAAAGGAAATCCACAAAAGAAATTCATTTAACCACTTGGAGTTAGATGATAAATTGTACGGATTAACTTGATTCTGTAGTTTTTTTCTTTTAATTTATTTGTCTTTTGTAGCTTTGTTAACTATTTTTGATAATCTAAGCCAGCCTTAATGGATTTACTTTCTGAAATTGATAGAAAACTTAATCTGGGAATAAGAAATTTTAATTTTAATTATTAATTAATTAATTAAATTTAATTTGTGTACTGCGATACTATTCTTTGCCCAAGCATCATATCAACTAAGTGTGGGAAACTATTTGTTCGTTGGGTTGGCTCAATATGCACATGTCCAAAATAAACAAAAGTGAAATACGCCAAACAAAAATGTACTTCTTTGAAAAATTCGGATTCTCAGAAGTTATTGGGTGCATTGATCACAAAATTGCGGTCGACAACGAGCGATTGGATTTTAGATAATTGTCGAACGCAATCGACAACCACAATACCGATTTCTCAATTTGTCGATCGTTGATCGCTCGTTAGCGATTATCGATCGACAACCGCAATAGGGCCCAATGTCGATCACTTCAATAAGATCATTATCATCGTCGACTTGTTTTCCCAATATAAAACTCATTCACAATTAAATTTCAAACAAAATTTGATTTTATTTAAAAAAAATACTCGTTTTGCTTAAGTCCTGATCCAACCATAATGTGAAACATTAGTTATTTAACGGAACGCGTTTGAATTTGAAGAACATCAAATTAAATCAAATTTAAGACTAGATTTTGAGGGGGAAAATGGAAGACGGAGATGTTTTCATTGCGCGGACTCCGCTTATATATCTAACGATTTGCTATATAAACCGTCAGAGAGACCAATTCTTTGCAATGACAGCATCCGAACTTAAGGAGTGTCAAAAATAATTGCAATTTTGCTGCGCCAACAGAAAGGCAAAATACTACGCTGATTAAGAGGCATACAATTGTGAATTTAATTTCTCCAACAAAAATATCGTGCCATAATGCAGTATACTATAACCATTTGGACCAAGCTGAATAGCAGACATTATTCGGATATTCGATCGGAAGATTTAACTACCTAACTGCTTTATGCGAAACAAAAACTCTTGAAATTGAATTCACTATGGATCGGGCATTCTCTCACTCGAAAAATAATTGTATACTGAGAAACTATCTCATTACCATTGAACGAAATAAGATGATCAGCACCCTAAGATCGTCCTTAATAAGCTTTGTGAACATCAATTGCCAAACAACAGCTCTGGAATCACTTCCAACATTCAACAACAACATTCATCTTGAATCATTAAACAATCTCCAGATTCAACACTTTGCCTTACAACATCAAGGGCTCCCCAAGAATTGCATACATCACCACTTTATTAACTATTTCGCTCTTCTTCTATCAATTAGCCTTGAAAATACAATTAGGTATTTGCAAACTTCGGAAGAGAATGACGTCAGCTCCTTTTTTCAATACCATGAAGCTGCAGACTCAAAAAGAGATTGAAAAGTACCTATATAATTTTTGAACTGAAAGTACTTATTTTGAAAACTGTGCCAGGCGCGCAAACAGTTTATTAACTTTATATTTTGTAAATAGATTTCCACGGAATTTATTAGTTTCGCTTACCAACAACTTAGTGCTTATTTTGATGAAAAAAGTACAAGAAATATTTTTAAAATTTGTCATCGCAACTGGCTACAATAGTTCCGAGAATGGCCCAAAACTTTGGCAATTCCTTTTCTCGATCATTAAAAGTGAGTTGTCAACTGAAAGATATGTAGCTATAGGAACCTATCCAAAATTGAATTTCATTAAAATATAAGTTACTAACAAAATAAACTAAATTTAGAAAATATGTAGTATTCTACCTACCTATAGGAAAAAGTTCGCTCTCTTTTTTTTCTATTTTTGCCTCACGTTCCACATTTTTTTGTTTTCTTGTATTGAATCAAACAATTTCAAAATGGTTTTTTTTTAACTTTTTTTAATATTTCATCATTAACAATAAACAAGTATTATAGAACATTAATATACACCGTCAATGTCTTGTCAAACTACATTCTAGTTATTTAGGTACTACAACAGCAAGTTCGTGCGATCCAGTCGTGCATTTAATTTAATTTAACGTTATCTCTAGTAAAGATCATACAAATTTTCCTACAATTTGGCCAACACCATAATAAAACAGCAAATATATTATTATCACATGGATAATATTAAGTTTTAATTATTTTTTATACGATAGGCATCTACTTTAACGACTTTCAAAACTTATCTTCAATTAAAATATCAAGCAACATAAATATTCTAATCAGCCCAATTCTAAATATTCCCCGGGAAAATAACTCCCCGGGAGATTTGTTGCCGAAAAATTAAAATGCTCCTCACATCAAATATAATAACATTTTCAATTTTTTGGACATTTAGAATTCCAGCTTTTTCCTCGTAGATTTTTTCTCATATTCGAAGTTTACTTAGAATAAGAAAAAGGGAACAAAATTCCCGGGAATTTCTGGTTTAGAATAAGAGAGTAGGGAAAAGGGAAGTAGATATTTCCTCGGGAATTTTTATTTAGAATTGGGCTGAATATTCTTTTGGACACATGATACCCTTTCCACTATCAATGGACAACAAAGCTCCCGTTATAAAACTGGCCGCATCACTAGCAAGAAACGCAATTGCCGGAGCTACTTCCGAGACATTTCCAACTCTTCCTAATGCATGTGTTTCCTTACCATGTTTCAAGAACTCTGCATAACTCTTCTCATCCATTCCACCTCTCTTATGAATATCAGTTACAACAATTAACAGAATTCACTCGAACACTATGCTGTGCCATCTCCAGAGCCACACACTTTGTAAATTGATCTAATGCCGTCTTCGAAACGTAATAGCTCAACACATTCGGAAACGAACGAATTCCTGTTACACTTGAAACATTCACAACATTTCCCTTGGTCTTAATCAAATGTGGCATCACCAATTTGGTCAGTTGGAAAACCGATCGAAGACTCACATCCAAAACTGTGTTAAGTTGTTCCACATCTACATATATCGATAATTCCACCATTCGCATAAATACCAGCATTAATAACCAAAACATCGATTTTATTTAATTCTGCCAGTGTTTGATCGACAATTTTTTTTGTGTCTTTTGTTACATCAGCTTGAATAAGTAAACATTTGACATTTGGGTGTGTTTTTAGGCAAGAATTTTGTGTTTGTTTTAAGTTTTCCAAGTTTCTTCCGACTGCAACGATATGGGCTCCACTTTTGGCAAATTGAATGCAAGTTTCGGCACCAATTCCAGAACTTGCCCCAGTAATTATAGCCGCTTTTCCGACTAGACGAATCATTATTATTGATTTTTTTTGTATGTCTAAAATTATAAACTATTACAAAAATAAGAAGACGTGGTGGTCATTGCCTGATAAATAGCTTGATACTGAATGACTAAAGGCCAGTTTGTTCACAGTGGGTTAAATTTAGTATGTGTCTTTCATAGGCTTTAATTAAACAACGCTAATCAACCAAAATTGGCTGATTAGTGGAATCCATGATTAGCAACTCATACTTTGAATTTAAAAAAAAAATTTGATCAACGAACACATTTGAGGATTTCCAGCTCCACTAATCATGGATTAAAGATGATTAGCTGTGAACAAACTGGCCCTAAATGCATGTTTAAGAGCATGAACGATTCTAAAATAAACTGAGAGCAGAAATTGAAAGTGAAACACATTTATGTAGGTTTTGTACAGTTATAATTAAAATCACTTTATGAACGCGCATACTTGCTCTAGCTGGTGGATTTTTTTCTTCACAACAAATCAACTTTTTCAAAACACAATTTATCAACATTTTTTGAACAGCTATTTTGTTAGTTATAATGGGGCATATTCATAGTCGCAGATAGACCCAGGTTTAACTAAACTACAGTTTAAGACAATTTTGGCTCAATGAATACAAAATCGGGTGGCACAACGGCTCATGAAGAACCAGGGCCTAGTGACTAACAACTCGCAACCATTCCTGTGTGCGCCTTTCGACAGGAATGGAAGGGACCTACAATTGTATGCCGAATCCGAACGGCTAGACGAGAAGCACTTATTCGTGACAAGTGATACTCTTGGAGGATTTGTCAATTCCTCGCAAGAGGCAGTAGCCCTGAAGAAAAACTTTTTTAGTTTTTAGGTGGACGAGGCTGGGAAGCGATCCCAGACCTCCAGCGTGACAGTCGAACGCATTAACCATTACGCTACGGGCTACTACGGGCTCAATGAATACAGACCGATTTTAATTACAAATTGTTGGTTTTATATTTTTATAAGATAATTAACTTGGTATACTACACAAATAGCTTCAAATATTTTGAAATTATAAACTTAAAAAAATAGAATCAACGTCCGTAAATTCAACCAAAGCTATGTTTAACTTAGACACAGGTCTAAAATGATTATGAATACGCCCCAATGTAACTACTTCTAAGTTCTTAGAATAATTAGTTCGACCAATTTTTTAGTAAAAATAGATAAGTCCAGCGCAATTATAAAATTTTAAATGGGGGTGGGGGACCCCGCAGTTTGTACCATACCAATTTTTTTTTTTTTCGATAGAGAATTGATCGAAGATGATAAATCTCAGTTTTCGCATTCGCAACATTTACCGTTTTGCCGCCATCTTGAATTTGACTTCATTTTAGTTCTTACTTAATATCTCGGTTCATATTAGCCCTACAAAAAAATTGCAGAACATAAAATGCGAAGAATAAAATTTTCTATTTTTTATCCTAATAACATTTTTCAGGCCAACAAATTTTTCCTAAATTTAGGCCATTTTTAATCAAAAATTTGAAAAACTTTCTATGACAAGTTTCAAAATTTTGAACAATTTTCTATATATATAAAAATGAATTGTTGTTCGTTTGTGTTCTTATATCTCAAGTTTGGTAGCTCCGAATTCGATGAATTTTTTTTGTTGGAAAGGTATTGCTATGTAGCAGGTTTGTATGAAAAAAAATGGCTTTGTGACCGCTTACCATTTTTATGACAAAAAAAAAAAATTCAAAGTAAAAACAAACAAAACGAAGAAAAATCAAACAACATTTGTTTATAGAATCAAAACGGAAATTCAGATTTTATTATTGTCATTCAAAGTAAAAAATCAAACAAAACAACAATTCTTTATAGAATCGAAACGAAAATTCAGTGTTTATAAATCATGAAAGCTGTTTATGATGAGAAAGGTGGATTTTATTTTTTGGATGCACCTCGAGGTACCGGAAAGACATTTTTAATTTCACTGATTTAAGAATGTATTGGGTAAAAAAAAAAAACAAATTAGCATTGGTTCTCGCTTTATCGGGAATTGCTGCTACCTTATTGGAGGGTGATCGTACCGCACATTTTGCACTGTAGGCGGATTCTGGAAAGCACGGCGGATCGCTTTCATTGGCCGATTTTTATTTTCGTATTCTCAAAAGCTCTTTTGCTTTCCATTTTTTGTTTGAAATCGATCATAAACATTTCGATCACCTAGAAACCTATCATTTTAAAACAAAAACTGGAAAGCGGAAGCCTTTTTAAGACTAAGAAAATACAAATTCGCCAGTATAAGCAACCCGCCGCGCTTTTCAGAATCCGTCTACTGAAGTTTCCATATTGAACATTCATATTAATGAAACACCCGTCACATGTAACATTGCAAATAATTTGGGAACAGCACAGGTATAAGCACAATGTAAGATTATTGTGTGGAATGAATGCACGATGGATTATAAGAAGTCATTGGAAGCTTTGAATATCTGCAAAACAATCAAAATTTATTTGGTGGTTTCTTTATATTATTGCCCGGTGATTTTCGACAAACATTGCGCGTAGTTCTACAATCAACTCCAGTGGATGAAATTAATGCATGTTTGAAATCACCTAATTTGTGGAGATGTGTCAAAACAATCAGTGGCCTGATTAGGATTTAGGGAATACGAAGCGAATCGTTTTAGGTGGCGAAAATGAGATTTGGTATTACTGCTTTCGTCGCTGTCGTTTTACATTCGCCCTATTTTTGAAATCGAAAGCGAATGCCAGAAAAGACATTTCAATTTTTAACGCTGCAATTACCGATAGGTTTTTTCTGGCGGATTGGTGGTGGAAAGTGGTATTTTGTTGTTTTCCTTAAAATAAACAAAAATGCGAGTTTTACTATTTTGTTTATAATATTTTTCTAGATAATCTTGCACGAACCAAAGTCAGCAACACACAAACCAGCAACAATTTTCCACGTTCATTGAATAGCCAAAGGAGCACTCAATGCGTCCACTTATCGCAACTTTAGGAAAATGTCACTGCAGTTTTATATGGTCACGGGCCTCCTACACAAAATGCATCTGTTTTTTTTTTTTTGTAAAAAAAAAGAAAGCCCAAAGAACTTAAGTGAATGAATTGATCAACAAAATAAACAAGAAAAGACTAGGAACTTCAAGCGGTGAAGAAGAACTTTGCAAGAATTTTCTTTAAACTCACAGATTCGAGGATTTTTATATTTCCTTAACTTCGCGTTTTATGCAAAGATTTAAAATACACTATTTCGAACTTAATTTTGCATTTATATATTTAATTTTGAAGGTAAGGACAAAAAAACAAGTTGAAATCTCACAATGCATGGCTGCAATAAAAAAATATTTCCTGGAAACCAGCTGTCAATTATCTGGAAATCTTGGAAGTATAATTTACGACTCGCTTCGAATTCGATAATTTATCAATACGAAGCGAATCGAAAAGGAGATTTAGAATACAAAACAATTCGCTTCGTATTCCCTAATCAGGCCACAGATTGAAAATAAATATGAGTGTCCAATTGGAAAACGATTCATCGGCCGTTGTTTTCAAAGCAGTTGTTGAATATTGGTGATGGCAAAATGCCCATTGATGATGGATTAATAAAATTGCCGGAAAATTTTTGTGAGATTACCCAAACCAAAGAAGAATTGATTAAAAAAGATTTTCCAAATATTGGACAGCGATAGAAAGATCATGCTTGGTTGAGCGAAAGAGCAATATAAGCAGGACAAAATAAAGATGTTAAGAATGTTTATTGGGATATTCAAAATGAAATAATTGGTGAATTAGTAACATATAAGTCAATCGATTCTATTATAGACGAAGATTGAATTATCCAACAGAATTTCATAATTCACTGGATTTACCAGGAATGCCACCCCATAATTTACGATTAAAAGTCAGTGTGCCAATCATCATGCTTCGGAATAAAAATCAAAAAAATACTTTGCAACGGGACTAGACTTGCTGTTAAGCGCAAAGCGCTTAATGAATAATGTAATCGAAGCTACAATTTTAAAAGGAGAATATAAGGTAGAAGACGTTTTTATTCCCCGGATTCCGCTAATTCCATCTGATTTACCATTCAATTTCAAACGGATTCAATATCCAATTCGCCTTGCTTTTACAATGACAGTCTTTAGAAGTGAATGGCATAGACTTAGAATACCTAGTATTTTCACATGGGCAGTTATATGTTGCATGCTCCAGAGTAGGCAAACCGTCAGCGTTATTTATATATTCCACAAATAGAAAGACAACAAAGGTTGTATACCAAAGAGCGTTACAATAGATAAACATTTTGAAGAGAACTTTGAGTTTTTATTAACGACCAGCGAAGCGGTCGCGGCTCGTGGGCACCCTAGTTTTGTCATATAAATTTTTTCTGTATTTCAATAAATAAAAAAGTTATGAATATTTTTCTATTAAAAAAAATGTTTTATACCAGAACTTTTTTTTTAAATCCGAGATCTTGGCTGGAAATCTTGATACTATAGGCTCGCTATAGTTAGATTTTCTCTTTGCTTAAACCATTTTTAAGATTTCAATTTTAGTTTGTCGGTTTTCTTATGCAAAACGGCTTTTCTAATTGGACACAGCAACTAGTTTTTCGAGTACCAAATATTGTAAATTTTTTAAAGGCTCCATATGCAAATTAATTTCTCAGTATGCCATTTTGTTTTGGAGTCTATTATACAGGGTGTCCCTTAATTCGTCAATAGTATTTTAAGCCATGATTCTTGGGTGTATTCTAAGAAAAAAATTGTTGTACAGTAAGGGCCTATCTCGAATTTTGATATCATTTATCGGGGATTTAAGAAAATTCTTATTTTGGTGTACCCTGACCCATGTTAACGGTATTTCCGCTGTTAGTAATTATGATAGAAACTTCGTTTAGTCCTTTATTTTTAGAAGAAATACTAAAAATAAAAGTCAGTAACAAGTTTTCCGAAAAACCCATAGATTTAATGATAATTTGGAAAAACAGCGGCAGGTAAAATTACAAAAAAAAATGTTTTTTTAGCTTTAAGCTCGGAAAGCTATGAATAAAAATTATTTGTGTGGTTTAAGATAATTTTTTAACTACGTTTTTTACCAAAACAGTTATAACGGGTGAACTCTGACATTCTTTGGTTTGAATACATGCTAATTTTAGTAGCGATCATTGTATATAAAAACTATAGTACTATTATGACGACGATCGATTGAGAGAATCGAGGTGAGGTGCCCTGGTACTAAGAAGCTGGAGAGATTGGAGAGTAGAGGACAGTGAGAAATTGAGGAAATTGACGATAAGAATGACGTTTAAGGCAACAATAAATGAACGAGAACAACGTATACAAAATTAAAGCTAGTTTAAGGGAGTCAACACTAACCTTTTTTTTGTTATTTTCTTCCACCAATTTTGTTTACGAAGGGGAAGTTCGAAGCTTTTTTTGCTCTATTTAAGGAGGAAGTAGGTTAATAGATATAATTTTAAAGGGAATTATTGGTTGTATTTTTTCTTTCGTTGTGTGTGAGATATGCTGTATCAAGATAAGTAAGTATAGCTGTATGCCCAAATTAAAGGCTGTAACCAATGTTGCCACTAAAGAAAATAAGTTATACAACAATTTATTATATGATGTAGGGATAGGAAGAAATTATTTTAATTTTGTAGGTTGATTATTTGCGTTCATATTTAAGGAGATATGACAAATATATGATATTAGATGGTGAAAGCCATTTAGTAGGTAGGTACTTGTTATTTTATATTATCTATTATAAATATACATATATATAAATGGTAAACCAAATAAAATTACAATTAAATACAATTTCGGTACGAAACCTTTTTAACTAAAGTTTTTCATATACATCCAAGTGAAGTGAACTTTTCGTAGACAAAAATGAAAATTATTAGGCGTGAAAAATATAAGAAAATTATATGCATTTATTTGGGTGACGAGGAAAAATCAAATTTCTTTCGAAAGAAGCCCGAATTTAAAAATGATTTTAATATTTTCTCAAGCGAAATTTTAAATTTTGTGTGCAATTTCTTAAAAAAATTAACGATTTTTCACAATCATTTTAAAATGTCCAAGAATGAATTTTTAAAGTATTATAAACAATTTCTATAAAGTTTTCAAAAATGAAACAAGCTATGTTTAAAAATTCACGGGGAATTTTCACGTGGAAATTATAACATTTCCAGAAGTGAAATTCTAACTTTATGTGATTATTTGCTTAAATATCCTATATTAAAACATTTTTAAAAATTTTTTAGTTCACCATGTGAAAATTCGTGCGAAAAAAGTTTCAAAAATGAAATTTGAATTTAATAAGTAATTTTTAAAAATTCTCTAAATAACAATTTACAAACAAAATTTGATTTAAATTAAATTTAATCTGCATATTTTCCAACTACCTAGTAAAAATTCCACACACTACTTTTCGCGGGAATTAAAAAAACAAGATTTGGAAATTTTTTTGTTGAGTAAGTAGTGTCTAAATACTCACGGGAATTTCGAAAAAAGAATACTTAATTTAATTTTCTCACGTGAATTTTTTAAAAATTACTTAATAAAGTTCAAATTTCATTTCAAACACCTTACAAAATGCGAATTTATTGAAATTACTTCATACAATTTTCATAACCGAAATTTGAACATTGCCTAATAGTTATTGTTAAAATATTCACAATTGAATTTTTCACGTGAATTTTTCAATATTATTTCATAAAATTGAAATTTGGTTTTTGAAAATTTTAATAAGAATTTTTAAACTAGGTGAGCTAAATTGAATTATTTTACGTGAACTAAAAAAATACTTCGTAACGTAAAATTTCTTTAG
This sequence comes from Melangyna quadrimaculata, assembly GCA_949320155.1. Classification (NCBI taxonomy): domain Eukaryota; kingdom Metazoa; phylum Arthropoda; class Insecta; order Diptera; family Syrphidae; genus Melangyna; species Melangyna quadrimaculata. The sequence continues at coordinate 46,264,577 of OX439483.1, forward strand.
TTTGAATGCGAATTTATTAAAATTACTTAATGCAATTTTCATAAACGAAATTTGAATTTTGTTAAGTAAAAATTTAACAAAGTTAAAAAATTAATAACGTTAAGAAGTAAAATTAAAATTTACTAAAAAATTAACAAAGTATGCTTATCTTAAATAGACAAAAGATATTTATTTTTTAAATTTCGCCAAAATGTCTCTACCCTTAAAAATACTTTTTTTAAAGGTAAAATAGATTTTTTTAATTTGTTTTATCTTAAGTATTTTTTAAAAGTAAAAAGATTTAATTTTTTATAATTAAATAGTTTTTTTTTAATTTTTTTCATTTTTATTTATTAATTTATTTTTTAAATTTCTCTACTCTTAAAAATATTTTTTTTTAGGTAAAAATTTTTTTTTAAATTTTTATCTTAAGTAGGTATTTTTTAAAGGTAAAAAAGTATTTATTTTTTTAAATCTTCCCAAAATGTTTATTTAAATTGTTTTTTTTTTTTAATATTTTCGAATTTTGTTTACCTCCAAAAGTTTTTTATTAAGGTAAAAAGTTATTCTTTTTTAAATTTTATCAAAATTTCTTTATTTTTAAAAGTATATTTTTTAAAGTTAAACCTATTTTTTCTTAAATTTATCAAGAGTTTCTTAAATGTAAAATACTTTTTTTTTAATTTTATCAAAATTTGTTTTCCTGTAAAAGTATTTTTTTAGCAGTAAAAGAATTGTTTTTTTCTTAAAAGTAAAATATTTTTTTTTATTTAATCAAAACTTGCTTACCTCTAAAAGCATTTTTTAACGGTAAGTTTTTTTATATGTAGGTGTATAAAAAAGTTTACTTTTTTAAATTTTATAAAAATGTTCTAGTTTTTTTTTTCAATTTTATTAAAATGTATTTATCTCAAAAAGTACCTACCTATTTTGTTAAACGTTAAAAGAAAAAGTTGATTTTTTAATGTATCAAAATGTCTTAACTGTTAAAAGTATTTTTTTGAAAGGTAGCAAAAAGAAATTCTTTGTTCTGATCAATTTTTTTACATTTAAATAAATTTACCTGTAAAAAAATTACTTTTAAAGTGTTTTTTTCTATTTTTTTTTTCCAAAAAAATAAACCTCAGAAAATGTTTCTTGATTTTAATAAACCTCAAAAAATGTTTCTTGATTTTTTTTTCGAACAAAAAGTTTGTTCTTGAAAGCCTCATAAAGAAATATAGCATCGTTGTAAGACTATGTTTGCCTATGAATTGTGAAAATTAGCAACGGTGTAATATGATTTTCAGCTCAAATTGAAAATTTTCAACAAATTCGAAGCAAATCAAATCATAATTAACCTATCTATAGACATATGTATGTATATTGTGTACTATCATAGACTTTGATAGAAAACAACAAAAAAATCTGTTGGCAAATTCAAATTCAAACAAAAAACCATACCGTTGTACAATGCACCATGACAACGAGAACATTTTTTTCATTTTTCGCGAATTATCCCCTTCGTTGCCATGACGAAAAACTATCTTACTCACACCAGGTAATTGTTGTCAGCAACTGTCAGAATCAACAAAATACACTCCTCTCCTTCTAACAACCAGCTTTTATTCCTCTTCCTATCCTCATTCACATCTCTCCAATCCAACGTGGCACGATTTTTGCGCCCTCACGAGAGCTGCCACAGAAACAGAAAAATCGATTCCATAGTAGTACTATAGGTTTCATATACAAAGGTAGCGATAGCGACTTAAGTTGAATTCTACAAACTATCTGCAGTTGTTGCAAAACTATTTACAGAACTATTGGAAGACATTCCATGGGTTCAACTAGCTTCATCTTATTCCTTACTTGTTGGTGATTCAGCCCACTTTCCTCGAGAGGTTAAAACTTGACAAGATGAAGAGTAAGCGCGGTAATCGTTGGATAGGAAAAAGTTAGAGCAGTTCAATGGCCTGAGAGATCACCTGACCCTACAATATTGGATGTTTTTGAATGGGGGAGAATGAAATAAATCATTAATTCAACCAAAGTAGCAACTTAAGGTGAATTAGAAGAGCGCATGCTCAAAGCGTCCTCAGAAGTGAGGCAGTAGCTAGGATCATTAATATCAATATCAGTGAAATACGAAAACGGGCTCTAGCATTCATACAAAAATAAAAATTACCGATAACCACACATATCATTTTTTTCGAGTTTAAAGCAAAAATTTTTTTTTTTTTAAATTATACCTTCCGCTGTTTTTCAAAATTATCATAAAATCTATGGGTTTTTCGGCAAACTTGTTACTGACTTTTTATTTTAAGTATTACATACATTCAACAAAAATTATCATGTTGATGGCGCATTTTTTGGAGAAAATTGACCCCAAAGTCAAAAACTTTGCATGGGCAGGAAAAATGAAACAGGCTTAAAACTAAATATCTTAAGACTGAGGAAAGATATAAAATTTATTTAAACGCAATACAAAGGCTGGTATTTCTTCTAAAAATAAAAGCCTAAACGAAGTTTTTATCATTATTATTACTAACAGCGCAATAACCCTTAATATATGTCAGTGTACACCAAAACAAGACTTTTTTAAATCCCCGATAAATGATATCAAAAATGGAGATAGGCCCTTACTGTAAAACAATTTGTTTCTTATAATACACCCAAGAATCGTGCTCTAAAATACTATTGACGAATAAAGGGACACCCTGTATTTTACTGCACAATTAAGAAAAAATTCAAGTCGCGATTCAGTGAAGTTTTCTTACCTAAACAACTCTCTCCCGTGACTCATTTTCTGCTGATTCACCGCATATGAAGCACAAGTGTTCATAGTCGAATCCAGAATTGAAAAAATTACCGAAAATCAGACTGGTACATTTGTGAACCAGCCTGTTTTTCTATGAATTTTCTCACAAGAGACCTGCGCTAGATTGTCCAGTTCTCCAACAAACCTGTTTCCGAAGTAACGGAGGCGATTCGTTTGGGGGTTTGGAAAATCACAGAGCAGGTGCTTAATGGTTTCAATTTCCTTAACATCCTGACGGCTCCTACAGAAGTTGGGTGCCAATGCGCCTATTCTGGTCGCCAATGCTAATGGCGCAATGAACCGTTAGTACACTTATCAAGATTCTAATTTTCTTTTTGCTCAGCGATAAAATATACTGAGTTACCTTTTAATTAATTCTAGGCCATAAACTTCTAGAAATAGCGCAATCGTTCCTGGCAATCCAGGACTTATTAATTTGCTCTTTCGTTTTTAGGTCAATTTTCCTTTTAATATTAATAGGTCCCGTAAATGATTGGCTGCTACTGTTTCTGTTTGATAGTGACCCTTTCCTTGCCAGTTCATTGCTTTATCAATTCCTTCTATATTGGTATGTCCAGGAAACCAGCAGAGTTTGAATTGGTTGGAGTTACAAATATTTTCCAGTACCACCAAAAATGTGATCTCCAATGAGCTCAGTTTTTTCTGGTGTACCATTTCCGCCGCTTTTTCAATAGCGTAGATCTCAGCTTGAAAGACACTACAATCATCTGGGATTTTAAATGATTCTATATTATTGAGATGTTCACAGAATACCCCTGTTCCTTCTTCCATTTTTGATCAATCGGTGTACAACGGGATACCTTGTTCACTGATTAGTGAGTTTTGGGTTCCCATCCATGTCTTTCGGGAATTAAAATGGAGAGGTGTATTTTAAAACTATTATGGTTGGTACGTAGTCAGTCGTCATTTAAAAGTTCGGCCACTGTGGCATACCTATGCAAGATAGACCCATGACCATAGGTGCTGTGCTCATCTCTTTAAGTCGAAGTGCACTTTTGGCTGCTGTGTATCTTATGTATTCGTCCAGTGCTGGAAGATTTAGAATAATTTCCAGCCCTGCTTGTGGCGTAAAACTCTGAAGCCCTGTTATTCCTATACAAGCTAGTCTCTGTACTTTTTCAGGTTTTTGAGATAGCTTACTTTTCTACAGCCTTCCACCACACGATCGAACAATAGGTAAGTATGGGACGAACAATCGCCCGCCGCCGCCGTGTACATCCACTGGATGACATGCGGTTGCACATCCCACCGCGTACCAAAGGTTTTCTTGCATGTGTAGAAACCACAGAGTGCTCTTTTCATTCTATCCTCTGTGTTACGTTTCCATGTTAGCTTGGAATCAAGGATTACTCCAAGATATTTAGTTTCTTTGGAAAGTTTCAGTGGAATGCCATTAAGCTTGGGGGTGTACAATCCTATAATTTCCTTTTCTAGGTAAGCAGAACTTGTTCAGTTTTTGTAGGGTTAACCCCCAGACCGTTCAAGAAGATATTTCTTTAAGTGCTGATTCCAGAATATCTTTGATGGTGGTAAGATATTTACCCGATATCAAAATTACTATGTCTCTGCATAGGCTACAAATTTGATGCCCTTAGTAAGCTTAGTAAGCTTAGTAAGCTTTCCATTGCTAACAAAAACCAGCCTGCCCGTTGAATTGCTTGCTTATTTATCAACACTTTCTTAGTTTTGTTACTACCGAGAGTAATTTTACTGCGCTAGCTATAATATCTACTTCCCAATAAAACAAGTACAAACATTATTTTTTGGAAAGCGATCCAACACTAGTTTTTCTAGCAGAAATCATTACACTCTAAGCCAAATCCATACATTTTGATTCGCTTGCATATCGATTTTAGTCGCAGTTGAAAAATTTAAACAAAAATTGTTTTAAATTGAAACATAGGTCGCCGAAATTTAAGGTTTATGTTTAACTTTCAATTAAAACTTTATATGAAGTCGTATACAAATTATATTTTTCCTTTTTGTTTTCATTTTATTTAAACATACAATTTAAACAATAAAAAAATTAACACTACTAAGTATAGATTATAACAAAGTTAATTACACAAAAAATAACGTTATTTTCTAGATATAGTTAAAAATTAAAAAAAAAGTATATTTCTTACAAATAAAATAGACATTCATAATTGTTTAGCGAGAACACTATTGTTTTTTTTTTTGCAATTTTAATATTAATTTTAGCACCTCATTACCGACTTTATCCAGTCAGACATTTCAATTTTAATTACATTATCCTGATCATGGTCTTTCTTTTGGAAGATTTCTAAAAACAAATTAAAAAACATAAAATCTTCTTATTTTAAATAGAAAATAAAAAAAAATACCAAAAGCCGTTGTCAAATGTAAAATGGCCGATGTAAAGTCACTCAATCGTAGAGTACCATCTTTTCGAATATATCGATGCATAAGAACGTTCATAATTTCCGTATTCAATTGAAAACCAACATCACATAAAGCATCTTTTAGGCGTTCCGCTCGCAGTACTCCAGCTTTTTCTTTTGTATAGATTTTGAAAACTCCCTGCCAGGACTTCAGATTCACCATGAATGTTTTGAATTGTATGAAATTTATTCGACCAGTTCCAGTTTTCTAAAAAAACAAATTAAATAGGACAACATTTTTCACATGAAAACAAAACAAAAACAATTCCATGGATGAAAAGAAAGAAGGCGTTGTAACGAAAAATATAAGAAATTAAGATTTTCGTATTAAACAAAATAAAAGGAATTTTTCAAATGTATATTTTAGGGGTATGCTTGAAATACCTTCATCATACTCACGTCTTGCAAGGCAATAATTTGCCGACAGATGTCTATATTAGCACATCCTTTAATATAATCATTTGGTAAGCATGCCTCTAGCAGTTCTTGAAGTTCAAAGCAATTTATTGATCTAATTTTAAAATGCAAGAAAACAAAAAATACAGTAAATTATTCGAACTCTAGAAGCAGTCCAATTTAGTTATATTTACTTATTTTCATCAGCCAGTTGCATAAAAACTGGTTCATACTGGCACTTTTTCACTTTAGCACTATCCGGTTCGTTATTCAAATTCAACGCCGGAAACGGATCCAATAGCATCATCGTTTGAGTTTCCAATTGTGATAATCTCAATGAGCTTCCCAAAATTCTCACCGTAAAGCAAGACTCTTCACCGGGTTCATAGGTTGTGGCCATGAGTAGGTATTTCCCCACATCAAGGCTGCATCTGTAGCACACATGTCGAGTATTTCCGTAGTCAGAATTGATATAGCTAACTTGACTTTTGAAGAATTCCTTTGGCAGGCATTCAGTTAATTTAGTTTTATTGACTGCAACAAAATAAGGATACCAATAAAATACAATGATCATTGCTGAGACCCTCCCTCCGTGCTTACCTGTATTTAGTTTGTACATAGTAAAACCGATGACTTTTGGCTCAATAGCCGTGTGCTGGTTCAGTGCTATCACAACTTCCTCCTTCTCCTGTATACTCAAAAGCAACTGCGGATTTATGTGAAATGATTCATGATTTCGACAACCACCAGCAGTGACACCCCGTCGCCATTGGCCTTGATACATTTTCATTTGCCACCGTTTGGGACGATCTGACAGTGAGAGTTCATCTTTGGCTGTATCGGTGTCCAGATGGACACTCTCGAGAAATGTGAACGATTGTGTGAAGGCCAAAAACGATATCCAAAACTCTCCAACATCCAATTGGCCCAAAAGTCGGTCTCTTTCTTGAATTGAAACTCTGTCCCAAGATTGGGACATGGCTGACCATTCGCCATTATAGCCGGATTTGGTGCCGAATGTTTCGCAAGCCATGGGATCTTTCAGTCGAACCAGTTGGACAGCGTCTCCGAGGAGTGTTTCCACCTAGATCGAAAATAATAATAGCTTACAAATTTTTTGGGACACTTCACGAAGTAAATACCTTATCTAATGAACACAGCCGATAGTTGACATTAACACAAATCCCATTTGCCAGCCTTTCGGGAATATTTTTGTACTGACCATTGGCGGTCTTTGTTGCGATGCAGGTTACAATGCAGGTAGTATCTAGAAACGATCTCAGTTGAACGGGCCTGATCGGATCGTTGTTGATTTTTATCGGAACACTTTCAACGATGCCACCTAAGAGATCACTCAAACCATCTGATCGTGTGCCGTACTTCAGAGCTTCATACGATCCATGCAATCTATGAAAGGAAAATAAATAAACCAAGATCTAAAAGAACAGCTTCTTCAACAACAAAACTCACTTGGCTACAGCCTTTTCCAGCAATGACGCCCAAAAGCAATTCGACTTATGCGGCTGCAAAAATGCCAATTTCCCATTTATCGTCGGCAATCGATCATCGACCAGAACTTCAACCCACTCCCCACACCACCAAAGTCGAAATCTAAATAATCCATGTGAATTTTCGATACTTTGATCGGCTGGTACAACTCGATAGAATAGATTCTTCAGCGAATACAATACTCCAAGGCATGAGACAAGCCAGCGATCGCCCATTTTTCCTGGGATTATATCGAAATTTTCACCTTCGTTCATGAAGCAGGCATTTGGTGCGATTTCGGGTATCCGCTTCCATTGGAATGTGAAGGGCGGTGTTTGGTAGTAGAAAACTGATGTTTGAACGGCGGCAAAATCAGGATCTTCCCAGTGGGTAGCCTTTTTTTTGCATTCCGTTTTAATGCGTTCGTATTTGGATGTCATAGTTATTGAATAGACGTACTTTTGATTGGATGCATATCATATGGCATCGAGTAACAATCTGGAATTAAATAAATAAATATAAAATGAGTATTGTCTTTGAGAAAGTATTAATGCGTGGAAATGGGATTTTATGCTTCAAATACAGTTTTTATTATAATATTTTTGTAAAAACTCCCTTTTTTAGGCCAACTGTAATGTAAGTCCTCATTGACACGTCACTAGAAATGCTGAAAAACTATTTCCCTATTTTTTTTTTTTGTAGACAGTTATCGTTTTTGTAAGAATTATTAACTTGAACTACAGGGTGGGCCATCTATTGGTTTCTTTTTAAATCATAGGTTATTTTGACAGCTGTTTCCCGCTCGAAATCTTGACGGAAAGTCAGTATCATATCATACCTCCGCGGAACGAAATGAGTCAGTTTACGCTTGAAGAACGTTGGGAAATATTGAAAACTTATTTCCAAAGTGATTGCTGTGTAGCTCAAACGAAAAATCATCTTTTCTGACGAGACGAATTTTCATTTCGTTAACAAACAAAATAAGCGATAAGCCAATGCATCCACAGAGAGTGCCAGTTTGTTGCGGATTGTGAAGTGGTGGCATCACTGTACCATTTTTCTTCGAAAATGAGACTGGGAACAACGTTTCGGTCAACGGTGGGCGTAAAAGACATGGATTCGGACGACCTCTGATTCAAGCATGATGGCTCGCCATGCCACACAGCTCATGCCACAATCGATATTTAATGCACCGAACTCCCAAATCGTGTTATCAGCCGTATTGGCGATGTCAATTGTTTGCCTCGGAGTTAAGATTTGACACCATTTGGAGTTTTTTTTGCGGGGAACCTTGAAGGATCGATGCTATGCCAATAATTCTGAAACGATTCAAACACTTAAGGCCAATATCATCCAAACAATCCGTGAGCTACAGCCCGAAACTATTATTATTGCATTTTTAAAAATAGACTTGTGTTTGACCCACCCTTTATACGGAAATAAAAGGAAATACATAAATAATCTGAGATTTTGATCAGACATGCCAAAGGGTTTTCCAATAAGAGGTGTTATTTTGATATTCAAAGAAAAATGGCATTTTTTGAGATAAATGATAAATATTTAATATTGGAAAATAATATCGCAGCCAAATGCCCACACGGCTACGCTTACACAACAATATCCTTCACCAAATTGCAGAGTGGCTGCTGTATGCCCTCAAAAACTTCACGAATTCCATATTTGAGGTCTTGAATCGATCGACGCTGGGCTGTTGGCGTAGACCTTATCTTTCACGTGGCCCCAAAGAAAGAAGTCGCAAGGTGTTAAATCACAAGATCTCGGTGACCAATTGTGATCACCTCTTCTAGAAATAACACGGTGCGGAAACTTTTCCCTTAAAAGATCGATGGTTTCGTTGTTTGTGTGGCACGAAGCGCCGTCTTGAAAGTAAACGTTGCCCAGATCAATACAATCCAATTCCGGTCATAAAAAATTATTAATCATCTCTTGATAGCGCAATTCGTTCACCGTAAATGTTGCTCCAGCCTCATTTTCGAAAAAGTAAGGTCCAATGACCCCGCCGGACCATAAACCACACCAAACAGTTACTCGTTGAGGATGGAGGTGGAGAGGCTTTTCAACAATAAATCTTGGATTTTCCCAGATGCGACAATTTTTCATCAGTCAAGATGATTTTTTGATGAAATTCCGGATCATTTCCATGCATTTTTATAGTGAATTTTAATATTTTCAATGCGTTGTTAAAGCTTGTATCGTTCCATTTTTATTAATGACGTAGTCAAATGTCAAAAAATTACAGCTTCAAAAGCAACAAAGACCGAAATAGCTATGCAAAATAACACCTCTTATTGGAAAACCCTATATTAGCATAAACAAAAAAGAGTAGGTGTGGCTTTTTTTGTCTGTATGTCCGTTCATTTCTATTAAAATTGTAACATTGGAAATACTTGTTCTATCGGCCGAGTTATTGCTTTCGTGTCAAAAAATTCGAGGTTAAAATAATATTCAGCATAACGATGGTGGAGCATTGTTTAACAGAATCGTTTGTCCATCGATTGTCCACGTTTGTCCAACCAAAAAAAAACGTTTTTCCACCTTCAGGAATAAAGTTATTCTCTTTTTTATAGCAACTCCCCAAAATCAAAAAAACTCATCTACTGCCCCCAATAGATGACTTAGGAAGATGAGACTAAGTGCGTTCGTTTGTCCACCGGCTGTTTAAGATTATTCACCAAAAATAACCGTTTTTCCACCCTTAGATCAAAAGTTATTCAACATTTATTTTTATAGCAACCCCAAAGCACCTTTAAGTTGTTGTTCAAAAATTCAATGCAATTGACGGAATAAAGAATGGTCAAGCCTAATAAGCTGACATTCTAGTACGAATAGTACAATAATAACAAAAATAACTTAATAGTCTGGTTCGTTACCGATCTTCCAACCTCTCCCCCTTTGATACGTACTGCGAATTGTATTCTATCGAAATAAGGTATGGAGAAAAATGGAGGCGGAACAAGACAGCATACTTAAAGGCGCTTATGTAGCGCCTTTAAGTAGTTGTTGTTGTTCAAAAATTCAATGAAATTGACGGAATAAAGAATGGCCAAGCCTAATAAGCTGACATTCTAGTACGAATAGTACAATAATAGCATAAATAACCCCAAACAGCGTTTGTCCAGGTTAGTTCAGCAAACCAAATATTTAGACCTTCGTTCAAAAGTTATTCAACATTTCGTTTTTATAGCAATACCCCCAAAGTCAAAAACGAAATGTTGAATAACTTTTGAACAAAGGTCTAATGTTTTTTTTTTTTGCTTGACTAACCTGGACAAATTATTGGGATTAAAACGATTTTGGTAAAGAGAAATTTTAATTTGTTTGGTGTTGCTATAAAAAAAAGAAATGTTGAATAACTTTTGAACTAAGGGTGGAGAAACGATTAAGCAATTAAACAGTCGGTGGACAAACGAATGTACTTAGTTTCATTCGCGTAAGTTATCATTTGGGTTGTTGGCCAAGGAGGTTTTGCCAAAAAAAAGAAATGTTGAATAACTTTTGATCTAAGGGTAGAAAAACGATTGTTTTTAGTGAATAATCTTAAACAGCCGGTGGACAAACGAACGCACTTAGTCTAATCTTCCTAAGTAATCTATTGGGGGCAGTAGATGAGTTTTTTGATTTTGAGGAGCTGCTATAAAAAAGAAGAGTTTAATAACTTTTTACCTGAGGGTGGACAAACGATTTTTTTTTTGGTTGGACAAACGTGGACAAACGATGGACTGATATTCTGATAAACCCCACCCAAAAATTTTGACTTCGGGGTTCCCACTTCACACAGCTCATCCAATGTCATCCAAACTTTCAAAACTCAAAAAAATCGAAAATAATGAATTTACTTTCAATTAAGATATCTTCGCAACCAGACCTCATAGAATATTATAGTTTTCAGCTATGGATAGCCCTTGAAAAATTAATTAACCGTTTTAGAAACTGGAATGACCTCCGAGCCTTATTTGCGGAACTGTAGGTATCCAAAGTCATACAAGCCTTCGAAGGTTAAAAAAAAAATTACTTTGAATGCAAATGTTCCGAAAACTAGACCTTATAAAAGGGTTTGTTTTGGATGTGCATTCAATTTTGTTAACAAAAAGAAATCATAACTTTATTTCCATTATTCAAATATTTTTGGTAAAAACGTGATAAACGTTTAAAATTTATACAGGGTTTAATCCAAATCTATTTAGTCATTTTCGAATAAATTTGATTAATCCGAAATCGTTTTATGACAGCTACCCCTTTTAGATGAGCTAAAACAAAAATTTGAATTTCCTCTCTGTGGAATCACATAAAAATGTTTCAAACCGAATTTGAAAAAAAAAATCTGTCAAACCGCTTAGGCCTTGCTAATATCTTGAGTTTTATTGGTCAGATTTCCAAGATTCAGAGGTTTGAGAGGAACAAAAATGACAAAAAAAATGGAAAATCACTATTTTCAAACCCTTGCCAAAGGCTGAAAAAAACTGCCAGACAGATTTTTGACACAAACAAAAACTTTTATGTTTTTATTTAGAGCCAACATTTGTCTTCTTGTCTGGACCCAACCTACACCCTCTAGATTTTTTTTTTTATGCGAAGCACCCTGAAAATCTCGCTTGGTGTAAATCGGCTGACTCAACCGAACTAAAAAGAACCGCTCGCTTTTGTGGTACAAAGTATTCTGTTTTATTCAGAGGAAACTATTCTACATTACAACTATTTCTTATACCTAGATTACATATATATATATACATTTCTTAACCTATCTTAGCTCTAGTTTGTTATTATCCTTAACTAACACTAAAAAAGGTTGCAAAGTGGATAACGACGATGCGACCTCGATGCATCCCTTATTCATAAAAGATAATACAAAACAGATGTGAGTCATAAAACACAATCTGTGAGACCATTTAAATGCTATTTTCTTTGTTCTTAAAATACTTACAAATACAAACTACATCATATACCTACTTATAATACGCAGGCGGTAATTAAACACACCCTGTATAATAAAAATAGAAAAAAGATCAAGTGTTATACACAAAATCATCGATGGATTGCTTATAAAAATGTATGTATAACTAAACAGTAAATCAGGAATTTTGATATACACTTTATCATTTGTCTTTGCATATTAACACCCTTATAAAGAAAAAATAATTATTTAAGCTCCCGTGTTTAGGAAAACTACACCATGGAATCACAATATTCCGGCCTCAAATGGAGCAGTAAGCAATTGCCTTTAGTTTGAGCCCAGAAAATTTGTAGTCCATGGTGTAGTTTTCCTAAACACGGGAGCTAAAATAAATATTTTTTCTCTATGAATACGGGTGTAAATATATGAAATTTCAAACAAATCATTTAATTATTAAAAATTAGAAAAACAAAATACAGAAAATACGCATGCAAAAAAAAAACACGTATACGCCATAGTGAGCAAAATCAGAATAAAAACAATAAATTGGATATATTTTATAAATTGTTTAAATAAAAATAAATGTATTATTTTTTTTTTTAATTAAGAAAGAAACAAAGAATCTATAAAATGCATCCTTATATCTGCTTACAACCTACAAGTCGTTCTGTGAAAGGAAAACTCACATTACTTGCGAAATACCCCTCCTACACTCTAGATATATTTTTGTAAATGACTTAATTTATTATTAACGAGTAGGTCCAATCAAATTTTCAAGACCCAGTACATTCAACCTTGTAAGATTGTGAAAAAAAAAACTAAAACTACCTAATTACAGAAGTTGATGTTAAATAGAAGGTATTGATCGAAAGTTACCAAGCTTAACCACCCATGATGGTGTCAGCTCATTAAACTAGTCTGTACAAAAAACATGTGTTCATCAGTGCGAGGAAGATTAAAATTTTAACTCAAAGCCAGCTGTTATACAAAAAAAGAAGCAGTTATAATTGCCGACTTAAGCGTGTGGGTTAAGACTTTGGCATTTAAAGTCAATTCAAACTAGAAAACCAAACCAAAACAAACGTTCAATTTCTTTTGATTTTGTCATAATTTTGTAACCAGTTTCCTCAAATGACTAAAATATTTTTACACAGGAATGCCACAAATAAATGAACATATCCGATAAATTTTGTACAAAAACAAAAGTTAAAAGATATTTTTTTTTTGTTGATACAAAAAAAAAAAAAAAACAACCACAACCTGATATTGAATTCATTATAAAAATAAAATTTGCGTGGAGAGGGAAAATAAATTAACCGAGACCGCATTGTGAACAAAAGCGAGACTAAAAACTGTTGGTTGATCTTAACTGTTATACTTTGCAGTCATTCGATGAACACTTTCACTGCACAAACAAAAACAATATATAGGATGGTATAGATTGTCTGGCAGAAAAATAATAAAAATAATAAAAAAAAAAACAAAATTAATAAAATGTCATCCAATCTGATGCTATAGCTGTAACATAGTTTAATCCAATGATTAAGCTGGAATTAAACTTGTTGAGGTTTGTGCTCTGAATTCCAATGATTAAACCGCATTTTTATTCAGGTATATATATATATTTTTTTTTTATTATGTCACACTCAGTTTGACCATGCTGGTTGTGTGGCTTATGAAATGAATTGGTATTGATTGGTGAGTGGTTTGATACTAGTTTTAAATTAACAAATTATTTCTTGGAATTGCCTGAGAATTGTGTTAAATATTCTGTACAGATTTTGATTTAATTTATGTATAATGTAGAAAGAAAATGCTTGATTCATTCTTGTATCGTCACTCAAATAATAAAATAAAATAACGCTGTGGAAAAAAAATAGGTACGTTTTGTCTAATAAACGATTAGACCTTAGACTTTGAAAACTAAGCAAGAATGGGTCTACTAGTTTTTTATAAGTTAATGAGTCTAAAAAAAATGAAAAACGCTCAAATCACCCAATTTTTTCCGAAATTTTCCTTTATAACTTTGGAAATATGCAACTTAGGAAAAAACTATCCACTATAAACTTGTTTGTTATACAATTTTGCCAAAACTATTTAACCGATTTGGTTCGAATTTTCAAATTTCATCTTGTAGTACTCCAGACCATTTGATTTACAACTTTTAGCAGAATTGTACAATCTTAGACCTATTTTTTGAGTGCTTCAAAATTACTTAATTTTTCAGATTTATTTTTTTTTAATTCATGGTTACATAGCAGCACAAATATAACATACATATGAATTTAAAACTAATGTGGTCTTGTAAAGAATTTTATAATAAAAAAATTTGTATATATATTATTTATAAGAAGTTTATAGTGGATGGTTTTTTGGCTCCTTATCTTTAGCACCTCATATATACATAGGATATTCACAAAAAATTATGGCATGTAAGAGGTCAGTAATTTGTCAAAAAAGGTCAGCTTCTTTCAGTAATTGGTCATTCATAGATTTTTTTAATAATATTTTAAAAATTTTCAAGGTTAAGATTATTTTTAGTTCCTCATTTATGGGATATTCGAAAAAATATACACCATCTGAAAGGCAACCTAGACCTCATAAGAAAAAAATAAATCGGGTGGCACAACGGCTCACGAAGAACCAGGGCCTATTGGCTAACAACTCGCAACCATTTCTGTGTGTGCCTTTCGACAGGAATGGAAGGGACCTACAATTTTATGCCGAATCCGAACGGCTAGACGAGAAGCACTTATTCGTGACAAGTGATACTCTTGGAGGATTTGTCAAATCCTCGCAAGAGGCAGTAGCCCTGAAAAAAAAACTTTTTTAGTTTGTAGGTGGACGAGGCTGGGAAGCGATCCCAGACCTCCAGCGTGACAGTCGAACGCACTAATCATTACGCTACGGGCTAATAAAAGGTCAACTAATATCAGTAATTGGTCAGCCATACAGTTTTTGTTTAATTGAATTTTTAAAAATTTTTTTTCAATGTCGTATAAGACATTTAGCACCTCATTTGTGGGATATTCACAAAAGAAGTATACCATTTGAAAGGCCAACGACTCGTGATAAAAGGTCAGCTAGTTTCAGTAATTGGTCAGCCATAGGTTTTTTTTTTAATGAAGACTCTTATACTGTAACCTTGAAACAATATTTAAAAATTCATTAAGAAAAAAACAACGGCTGATCAATTTCTGAAACATGTTGACCTTTTATGAAGATTTAATAACCTTTCAAATGGTATCTTTTTTTTTGGAAAATTCGGTAAATGAGGTGTTAAAAGTCTTATAAGGCCTTGAAAAACAAAACACTTCAAAAATTCATATAAAATAACCCATTACTGAAACTAGCTGAACTTTTACCACGAGTCGTTGGCGTTTCAAATAGTATACTTCTTTTGCGAATATCCCACAAATGTGGTGCTAAAAGCACGATCTTGAAAAAATAAATTTTAAAAATTAAATTAAACAAAAACTATGGCTGACCAATTATTGAAATTAGTTGACCTTTTATGAGGGCTAGGTAACCTTTCAGATGGTGTATATTTTTTTCGAATATCCCATAAATGAGGTGCTTAAAATAATTTTGACCTTGAAATTTTTTAAAAAAATTATTTAAAAAAATCTATGACTCACCAATTACTGAAAGTAGCTGAACTTTTTTGACCAATTACTGACCTTTAAGATGGCATTCGCATTTTTTTAAATTGTATAAATTAGGTGCTAAAAGTCTTATACTGTGACCTTGAAACAAACTTTAAAAATTCATTAAAAAAAACCTATGGCTGACCAATTACTGAAACTAGCTGACCTTTTATCACAAGTCGGTGGCCTTTCGAATGGTACACTTTTTTGAGAATATCCCATAAATGAGGTGCACAAAAATAGTTGGTGACCTTGAAAAGCATTAACCATTGATTATAAATTGCCTATGGCTGACCAATTTCTGGAACTAGTTGACCTTTTTTGACCAATTACTGATCTTTTATATGGCATACTTTTTTGCGAATATCCCATGTATGGGGTGCTAAAGGTTAGGAGACTGGGTCATTTCCTAAGTTGCATATTTTTCTAAAGTTTCCACTGTTGCATTTTTATGCAGCGAGCACAGGTTTTTGAAGTTGCAAACTTAGCTACAGACTACTCTAGCAAGCCTGATGTTGGGGCATAATTAAAGGAACTACATCAGGCATTGCGATTTTAGCCCTTTTTTTGTAATTATTGACTGGGCTAAGAGCTAGGTATACTTACAAAAATAAAGTAACTTCTATTATAAGTGAAGTAATTGGATGTAATTCAATTGAAAAGCTCAAGTGTTACCTCAACTTCAAGATGCGTTTCGCTTAGATTTGACAATAGGATCATCAGTTAGATGCTGCCAAACCCTTCTTAGACACAAATATTGATAATAATAATAATAAATTCGGTACTGCTGAAAAAGTAGAGTTGAGAAGTAATTTTTTTCCCATTGATTAATGTACCGTAGCTCCGTCTTGATTATTTACAAGCATTTATTCATAAGTTTATGAGGATATTTCTATGCAACTGACAATACCCACAAAGTGTTAGCTGTCACTTTTGAGAGTTTGACAGATTCGTAAAGAGCTCCCGATTTTTAAAAATGGAACACTACGCAAGAGAAAGATCGCGTTATCATAGACAGAGATTGCCGCTTTTCTAAAAAAAAAGTAGTCATCACCAATGAAGTGCATTTCCATCTGAATAAACAAAATTGTCGAATTTGGGTTTCAGAAAATGCTCATGTGATCCATATTAGAAACAAATGCATCCACAACGAGCAACTATGAGCCACAGGTTGCATTTTTTGTTCGTTTCGTCTTTCGACTTTTGGACAGGCACGTACGTTTATGATTACACGGTTCGGGAAAAAACGTACGTACCTACCTACTTTGTTTCGTTATTTTGACGTTCAATGATTTTAGTTTATACATCGTTTTTTGGCAGTAACGAGGAGGATTGCGAACGACCGAAGAAACGAATCGTGTAATAGGGGTCTATCTGGTGTGGTTTTTGGTCAGGAGGCATGCTTGGGCCTTTCTTATTTTGAATGAGGCCGGAATTGCAGGACTGTGAATGGCATTCACGATTTCCAGACCAAATCTCACGAATTTTTAATGATGTGAACTGAATTATTGACGGTGAATTTTAACCACATGAAGTTTAAGTTTGTATTAAGACAACTTGCTCGTACATGTCCATGATCGTCCGCGCATTGACTTCCGGAACTCCTCGTTGCCTAAGTGCAACCCACATCAGATCTCGTGGTTGTCTGTCGAATGCTTTTTCAAAATCAACCAATACAATATGCAAATCTCGAGGAATCCCGATATTTTTCCATTCTGATTCTTATACTCTGAATAGCATCTGTGGTTGATTTACCCGAAACAAACCAGCACTGGTTGTCAGATAGCCGTATTATTTTTCGTAGGTGGCCATCCAATATCCGCTCAACGATCTTCATGGTGTGTGACATCAGCTTGATCGAACGGTAGCTGTCGCAATTTCGTGTATCACTTTTCCCCTTGTTAAGATTGGAAGAAGGTAACTTTCCCTACACTGATTAGGCACTCGGTCGCCGCAGAGAAGTTTGGAGATGTGAATCATGAGCCATATAGACTCGATGTCTCCCATCTTTTTCCAGAACTCAGAGGGTATCTCGTCTGGCCCAATCGCTTTTCCCGTTTTGGAGTTTTCACCGCATCACTAACTTCTTGGACTGTGATGTCGGCGACTTCTTCATTGTTAGGTGCAGCTATTGGAAAGTATATCCTCGGAAACTGTTCATTTAGTCTACTGAGCATTTTTTCTTCTCTGTGCGGCGATTTTGAAAATTTTGACTTTGAAAATTTAGCTACAACGTATTAAAAGGGTAATAGTATCTGGCTTCAAATTTCGATTTTGAAAGGTTCTATTACTTTTACGATCACTTAAAAAAATAAATCTTGAAGTTGAAAAAAGTTATGTGTACCCAAGTAAAGCCGGAACAGGTCAGCTAGTGTTAAATAAATAATACACTGGATTTTATAATTTTATGTTTGTTTTTCCTTACAGTCCTTGGCCTTTATACCTTTCATATTTCCGTTTTTTCTTTTTCAAGGTCCAAACCACATTTTGCACCTTTAAAAATAACTTATTTCCATGACAGGACCGGACATAGCATGTAGTGGTAATAAAATTGGGGTGATAATAATAATACGACTATCTGACAACCAGTGCGGGTTTGTTTCGGGTAAATCAACCACAGATGCTATTCAGAGTATAAGAATCAGAATGGGAAAATATCGGAATTCCTCGATCTATTTTCACGGCTTACTAAATCCAGTTTAACTTAGGCCCCAGTTATAGCTATCATTGAAAACCATCATTGAAAAAGTTAACTGTTGATTTTGAGACCTTTCGAAAGTTTAATCATTGAATATTTTAATGCAGAAATATAGCTTACGACTTTTAAATTATTTCACCTTCAAAAAAAAATTATTTTGACCCATATCTTCCCCATAGCGTAACTTTTAATTTTTTCAATGATCATTGGTAAGGTAGTTCATCATTGAAAAATTAAAAGTCACGTTATGGGGAAGATATGAGTCAAAATGAATTTTTCTTAGAGGTCAAATAATTTTTAAGTCGTAAGCTATATTTCTGCATTAAAATATTCAATGATTAAACTTTCGAAGGGTCTCAAAATCAACAGACAACTTTTTCAATGATGGTTTTCAATGATAGCTATAACTGGACCCTTAGGTAAACAAAACTGGCGCTTAAAATTTTCTAAATTCAATCAAATTATGAATACTTAACTTAGCTTAACTTAGAATTACTAATTTTTTGTTTGTCGTAGTCTTAACTTTGAAAACCCTAAACAAAACATGAGGAATCATGCAATATTGATTTATGCATCAAAACTACGTCACAATTCAAAGACAACCTAAAGAGCTGTTCCAGTAAGGTTTTGTAAGATAATTAAAAAAAAAAATGATGAAGTGTTATCTCTATTGAATAACAAAATATGCTAAATAACTACTCACCCCAGCCCAAATTAGTGGAAACTATTTGATCAAAATCAAAACTTCTAATATTGTTGGTAAACAATTAAGTATGCTTGAATAAATTGATCAACCAAACATAAAAACCTTCTACTGATTATGATGCTAATCAATAATTTCAAGTCACACTCTTTGGGTCTACGTATACAAAATTGGCTAGCTCCCAAAATAATTTTCAATTTAGCCAAACAGAGATCAATAAATAGAGAAACAACAAAAAAAAACTTCCCATCAGAATTTTAATCCATTATTTTGAGTTTATTTATCAAAGAACTATTTTATTGCCAACATTAAGTTAGCTTTTTTTGGATTAAAATTCAAAATTGGTTGTGCTTAATATTACAAAATTATTCATTTGGAATATCAATGAGCTTTATAGCAAACAAGATAATGACATTCTCTTTTGGCAAACATTATATGTAGGTACGTACCGCATGTCGTTGGCTTCTTTGTTTGTTCACAAAATTGATATTCAATGGATGTTTCAGCTATTCAGCACAAACGAATGGGCTCATATAATAAACACGAAGAAATTTCAACTCCAAAAAGATTCTATCGGCCTTAAATATTTTACAATTTTGTTTCTTATTCTCAAAATCAATTGAAGAATCATGAAGAAACAATAAGAAAGAATCATATTTTATTTTTGTCTTTTGTGCTTGACACGGATGTCAAAATAACAATGTGTCAGAATGAGGCTGGCATTTCTGAAAAGAAAGTTGGTTGTAAGTTGTAACTTATTTGTAACACTTCTTGTCTTTAAGGAACATGAACATAAAAACATGAAAACAAAAGAACAAAAGCGATGTATAATTATTTGTAATTGTCCAATTTTCTTGTAGTCTTGAAAGGTTATACACGTTAAAGTAAAATCTTCAAACGTCAAACAAAAATAATCTATTAACTACATTTATTATCATTGTTGTTTTGTTCAAACGAACACTAATGGCAAACAACAAAATATCCAAGTAATAACCTGCTGGCCACAACTGTGGGCTGTAGGTACATAATTTTAACTTGATTTAAAACACATCTCTCGCTGGTAAACATAAACTTTTCAATGCTGAGAAGGAATAATTCTTCTAGCGCACAGTGGGGCAGTTTCATAGAGTAATAGAAACAAAAGGACAACCCGGCTGGAAAAATCCTAGTTTCTCTCTAGTTGGGGCAAGGCCCAATAAGTTTTCGTTAGGGGAAATCTAGACAGGGAAAACATGTCAGATACTTGGCAAGCCCTTGCTGGATTTCAGTATCAAAAATTTAGACGAGATAAGCTCGTAAGGCCCTGTCTAGTAAAAACTTGTTTGACATGTTTTGGTACCCCACCAGGAATGTCTCTTGTACACCTAAAACAAAAATTTTATAAGCACCATGCAAATTTAGCATCATACGACACTTTTTTCTCTCTTTTCTTTGTCATCGGTGTGAGACACATGTGTATTATAAGATTGTTCAATGAGAAAAAACCTGGGGTGGAATCGGCTAAGGCGATAGTTGATTGTTGATCATCCAAATAAATGCTTTTGCTCCACGTAAGGTGATTATCAAATTGACTATCACTTTGTTGCTATAGTTTGTGGGTGACAGCTATTTAGGTGTCGTTTTCAAACATTTTGCTTAATATTTTTGAGAAGGATAAGTTGTGTTAGCTAAGCTCCGCCATAAATCGATAGTAAAATGAAAAAAAGTGTTATAAAGTGTTAAAAAAAGTTAAAATAAAATATAAGAGAACAGTATTGTTTGTATATATATAAAGGTACACCAAAGCAAAGTTTCTATGCGAATAAACGAGAAATAACAAAAAATTTCAATTGCTCAGGAAGAAACCAAGGAATAAAGGAACTATTCTGGAACATCCTCACCCAATTTGGTAAGTAAAAAAAAAGAAACTCACAAAAAACGTTTGCTTTTCTAAAGCATTTTATTCAAATACCATACGAACAAATAAAGCGTTTAAAAGGAAAATAATTTTATTGGCAATCCATTTGCATTAAAGTTCCAGCGGTCCCCTTGATGCTTTTGGGATGTTCGCCTAGAGCTTGACAAGGCATTGCACATAGTATTTCTCCAGCTAGGTTAAAAATTGTGGTTTGCTAATTTTAAACAAGTTTAGCATCGTACTTATCCCCTAACATTTTACTTAAGTTAAAATCACCAACTCTTTATTTTATCTTTTTAGTATCGTACTTAATCCAAATTTTGAGAAATTTACTCCAGGTAAAGGATGGACCCGAAGGTTCCAGGTTCGAGTCCTGCTGGTACCCAACTTTATTTTCTTTTTTTCTTTTTTTTTGTAAATAATGAAGTTAAAATGATAAAAATATAAATATCGGGTACTTATTTAAAGCTCATGATGGGTTTCCATCAACATATAATTAATTTACAACGCATAAAAACAATAATTGTGTTCATCAAATTCAAACCCTACAAATGTTCTGCTTTTTTTAATGATCACTTTACGCAGAACAAAGAAAAGTTGATAATCCAAATTGATTATCGAATCAGCGACAATTCCACCCCTGTTCTAAGTTGTTCTACCTAAAAAGCAAGTAGGTACATAAAATCCGGTTCTTCTGTATGTATTTGTTATGCAATATAGAATGAAAGTTATTCACTTTCGACATTGAATTTTGCACTGTGGTGATTTAAGGTGATTTGCTATATGCCCTTTATCCGGCCAATGATTGCTAATGGATGCCCGGTGTGGTTCAATGTTGCCCCATCTCAAATGGAAAAAAATCGGGTGTTTGAGAGGCAAAAATTATAAAACAACCAAATCAACCAAAAAAAAAAAATAAAACAAAAAAAATTATAAAAACATCAAAAACAAACAAGAAAATTATAAAATGGAAAATGCTTGATGTGGCTGTTCTAGTTTTTAAGTAGTTTGTAAGTAGTTTTATAGTAGTTTTAAGTAGTCTAAGTAGTTTTAAGATATTCTTAGGTAGTATGTAAGTTTTATATAAAAAATAAAAAAATGATACTGATACCAAGTTTTTTTTACATCTTTCTTGGTAAAAAATAAAACCAGATCGATATAAGTATGTAATTAGTTCTTAGGCCGAAAGGCAATAGTATTAAGTTATTGTTTAACTTAGAGCGCCCGCTCAGGGCCAGAAAGTTAGTTGTACGATATTGATAAGTAGGCTAGTTTTTATGAATTTTTGTCTAGCATTTAGATAGTTTTAAGTTGAACTTAAAATAAAAATTAATTAAAAAAAAAAAAAGCGCATTGCACTGACAAATAAAACATCGCGGGATCAAGTCCCACATAATCCACCATTTTTTTTTTTCTTTAAGGAGGCAAAAGGGTTCATAATCGTCAAGGCCGTGTTCTAGCCTTTGCTAATGCTTACTAGTGCCTTGTCAGAATCTATGTAAAACTCTCTAGTGCTATGTCGAAAACTAGATTGTTTTTCTGCGCGGGAAACATTTATGGAAGAATATTAATTGAATTTAAAAACATTGAAAATCAAACTATACATTTATACTACTTAACACTTACATCTCCTTAAATATTTTTAAAATGTTGTCTCTAAAAGTTAATGTTATATTAATAACTAATAAAAATTGAGTGTTTCATAGGGATTTCTTTGACATGTAAGACCTAAGCTTAATAATTTCAGAACTATTTCAATACATTTCGGATGGCCGAAATATCCAATCAGAAAGATATATGATAATTTAAATTACATATCTTCAACTTTCAATACAAATCTGACTAACTTAACGGTACATTATAAGAAAACTGTTATACAAATAAAATCTTCAATTAATTTTAATTTGAGATGACATTTAAGCTCTTCCCGCTGGCCAGTCTTGGCCCATATGTGAGTTAGGTGCGCACTACCGGAAACCGGATTTAACGGAGCTGAATTTTTGTGCCTATGTCCCTTAGGATAATTTGATAATTTGCATGCAGGTTTGTTGTCTTAATATTTTTGGGATCACCAGTCTGGTCACAGGTGTGGAACCAATAATTATTCTACCTATAAGATATTTTCCTGGAATAAGGACAAGAATGATTTTCATAGTCAAATCATCAGTGTCATTTACCTCTACTCAGGGCATTATTAACTCAGGGTATTAATTTCAGTTTATTTAATTTATGGAAGTTCTGTTGAAAATTATACATAACCCAATTCTGATCTCAGAATCGCTTTGGCTTAAAATGTTTTTCCATTTGGAAATTTAAACTAAATGGTTGATTTATATTCTTAAGTTTAAAAAGTCGAGGTAATTTTTTAACACGAAATTTATTTTAAAAATTGGATACCATTTTTATTTTTACTTAATTTCACGATTAAACACTTTCTTAGCTACATTTTGAAAATATATATCCAATTCAAATTACGAATATCCACATATAGGAAACACTAAAATGGTCATCTATATAATGTCCCTGAACACAAACAAATATTTCTGAAATCGGATATTATTTTTTGCTTTTACCTCATTTCACCCTTTAAGTAGCTTAATTTGGAAATAAAAACCCTCTAACGATTCTCTTTATAAAAATTGCTATTTAAAGACGTCTTTTTCAATCGCTTTTATATTGAAATCTCGACCGGATTGAGCATCAATTATGAGATCGGAGTCAAGTTAACTTATGTATGTATGTATATAGAAAATCTTAAGAAGATTTTTTTTATCAATAAAGAATGTTTCACTACAAAAACTTTTTTAACCAGGGAAATTGTTCATATACTTGAAATTGCTAAAATGTGCAACATTTTGCGTATGGGTTAAAGGTATTACTCCTACAATCCCATAAAAAGAAATTTACATTACAAAAATTGCCAGATCCGAGGAGTTCATAATCAACAAAATTATACCCCTATTAATAAATCTGAGTTAGTGATGATTTATCATTATCTTGTGGATAAGGTAGTTAGATTTCTGCTTCTATCAGGCTAGCTACCGCAGCAAGAAAGGTGGTTGAGCGAAAGTCACAGGAGAGGCATTTCTTTTTCATTAAAATTGCTGTGTGTTTAGAACTAACAAACAGGTCTAAAACATGATTTTTTTGTTTTGGTGCCGAAAGCTAGACATTCCAACAGAAAAACAAAAGTTGTATCTGATGTTTTATAAATTTGCCTTTGAAAAATAACTGGAAGTACAAATTTTTCCAGGGCTTAGTGACTAACAACTCGCAATTATTCCTGTGTACGCGTGTCGATAGGAAAGCAAGGGGCCTACAATTGTATGCCGAATCCGATCGGCTAGACGAGTAGCACTTATTCATGACAAGTGATACTCTTTGAGGATTTGTCAATTCCTCGCAAGAGGCAGTAGCCCAGAAATTGTTTTTAGTATTTAGTTGGACGAGGCTGGGAAGTGAACCCAGACCGCCAGCGTGGCAGTCCAAGGCATGAAAAACCCTTACGCTACGGGCTACTGAGCCCAATTTATTTGAATTTTATTTTTTACTAATTTTCCCCATTAACAAATATTTTGAATATTTCCAACCATTTTTTTTTTTTTTTGCTTTTCGAGAAATCTTTACCTTAATATTAGTCATCGCTCTTCACCCTACCTTACTTAATTCCCGAATAATTCACTATTTTGAAAAATTCATAAATTTTAAATAAGGATTTCTCCTAGGGTAATAATATAACATTCGAACGAAAACCGATTGAATTTTGAAGTAGTGCTTCAGATGCCTTAAAAAAGATCTCTAAAAAATTGTGATAAAAAACTCATCTCTTATCGCTTCTGTAAACATTTAAGCAGGAGTTAAGATATTTAGGGAATCGAAGGTCAGATTAAAGTAGTTACCCAACATCCCACACATGCAAAAACAGTTAGATAGATTAACAAAGTATTTATTTGCTAGACAATTTGTTTTCGTATTCAGGAAAGTGCGAAAGTGTTATAAAAGTTGAAAGCCGAAACTATAATAGTCGGAGGGACAGTGCAGTGGTAAGACGTAAATAAGCAAATACAAGGAATCATATGATGTGTCTATAATTATTGCGGATTGTGGTTTTTCATTAAGTTTCTTTCACTTTTGCTTTCGGAAGGGTAGAGCTCTCGAGATCGCTCTTCACTTAAGAAAAACTGGCATTTGACGATTTAACTTGAGTTTCATTATTCTGCGACTGTTAGAAAGTCTAGTTTATGTTGGTTAATAACATAAGCTTCAGTTGCCGTCCGACAATTATAGTTTTGTCTTAAATAAGCGATTATCATATAGTAAAGCCTTGTACATTAGGGTGAATCGTTTTCAGAATTTGTTCCCAAATCACTGCATGCAACTAATAGTTTATGTTTAATAGGTTTTCTGAATTCATTCTCATCTCTTATTTTTGGTCATCCTTATGGGAAACAAAAATCGGGAAGCCAGTTAAAATTGGTAATTTTTTGAAAAATATGATATGTATAGTATATTATGAATTGAGGGCGCGAATCTTATAAACAAATTAATTTAATATAATTAGTAGTTTTCGCAATTTTGTGATTTCTAAAAAATAGAAGACTTTCAGTCATCTGGTTTTCAGTGCTTGATTAAGAATTAATAGAAGCACTTATCAACTAAGGGATTTAAGTCAATTTCATACCTGATTCCACATTTTTGAAACA
Organism: Melangyna quadrimaculata; assembly: GCA_949320155.1. NCBI lineage: Eukaryota > Metazoa > Arthropoda > Insecta > Diptera > Syrphidae > Melangyna > Melangyna quadrimaculata. The sequence goes on from OX439483.1 coordinate 46,290,220, forward strand.
AAAAATTAGTTTATATTTTTTTTTATTTTTTCATGTTGGAGTTTAAAAATATTTTTTTTCAAAAACTATTAACAGAAATAACTTGATTTAAAAACTTAATAAACGATCAGACTTCGTGACTTGAAAAAAATATTATCTTTTAAAATCAGTGTTTCCGTTGTTTTTAAATAATTTTTTAAACTTTTCATTTTTAAGTATTTTTTAAAGAATGCGCCTCCTATACGGAAGGAGATAGACCCCTACCTCCATGGTGAAAATACTTGTATTTGGTCCTTCTACAAGAACCTGTTATTTTGTTTCGCCTTAATTGTAGGTAGCTATGCATGTATTTTTTTTTGTTGTGAAAAACGACTAATTTTCGATGGCTTCCCGATTTTGTTTTTTCAAAGGGCGACTCAAAATAAATAATGAGGATGAGTTCAAAAAAAAACATTAAACATAAACTACGAGTTGCATGCAATAAAATAAATAAATAAATCGGGTGGCACAACTGCTTATGAAGAATCAGGGCCTAGTGACTAATAACTCGCAACCATTCCTGTGTGCGCCTGTCGACAGGAATGGAAGGGACCTACAATTTTATGCAGAATTCGAACGGCTAGACGAGAAGCACTTATTCGTGACAAGTGATACTCTTGGAGGATTTGTCAATTCCTCGCAAGAGGCAGTAGCCCTGAAAAAAAACTTTTTTAGTTTTTAGGTGGACGAGGCTGGGAAGTGATCCCAGACCTCCAGCGTGACAGTCGAACGCACTAACCATTACGCTACGGGCTACTACAGTTGCATGCAATGGTTTGGCAAAAAATGCTGGAAATGATCCACCCTAACGAGCATTATGTTATTATTATTGCAAGATCTCTGAATTTAATAAATGAACATGGAGAATTTTAATAGTTTTTTTCCTTAATTTAAACAACACTATCCCATTGTATGTGTCGTTAGTTGAATGTGTAGTAACGACGCGCGCTTAAAATATAAATTATGTGAGTGAACTAGATACAATTTATGTTACCAATTTTGTTAACAGTTATAAACATTTTTTAACGTACAAATTTGTAAATCAACCTGAATTTATAAAAAATGTTTGTTGTTTATATTTCTCAAGGTATTTGAGGTTTTTATATCTACAGACCCACACACAGGTCCATTGAACTTTTAGATTTGTGCTATGAAAAATCAAAATGATTTATTGCACGCACGTTTTTGTTAAAATAACAATGAACATAGAAAAGATTGTGTAAGTTTAAAACCTTGGTGTATTTACGACATTTTTAGGGCTTTAAATGAAGGTTAGATTAAGGTATTTAAACTTTTTGCTCCATTTACCATTAACCATTAATTATTTCCACATCTGATTAATTAAAAAAAAAAATGCCTTTCACGAACTCTCTCACATGAAGACAAAATTCACTGCACATGCAGCCCACTTTAAGTTCAGTCAATTAAAGCTAATGGGCTATGAAGAGATGGAACAAATTATAAAACGAAACTATTATAAATCTTCACCGGATATCGGACATTAGAATTTAATAAAATTATTATTAAAAACAAAATGCCATGCTCATGCAGCGTGCAATCTATTTAAGAGCACATTGACCGCATCTTAAAATGAAGAAAAAATAAACGAATAATATCAAAATTTGCATTTTATCTATAAATAAGACTTTCTTCGTCTTAATAGCTAAAACCAAACCAAACGTGACCGGTTCGTTAGATGGAGGCGCCTATTAAACCCTCTTTTGCTAAAAAAAAAACTATTAATTACAGTCGACCGCAATAGGCGTTTCGGTGGTCTAACATAATACCCGGTTTTGCTTATAGAAAATAAAACTTGTTGCGCGATTTTCATTTATTGTTAACAAGATGTACGCATGGTTGTCTATAAAAGTTTAATAATAAATCAATTTGTCAACCGAATAGAAGATGATGCGAGGCACAAATGTGAAGGGAGATGGGAAAAATAATAAGAGATGTTACAATCTTGCATTTGTGGTTAAACATTTTTAGCAAGGCGAAAGCTAAAGCGAAAGTTATGTTATTTTGTTTGTTATTGTTGTTTTTATTTTGTACTTGAGAAATAATATATCTTTACGAGATGGTCTTTGAATGATTTTAAGTTGCGATTAAATTTCACATGTCAATCAACAATATAAAGATTGATAGATTATAATAATGTAGATATAAATTGAGGATGTGAATTCAATGAAATGGGCACTATTTCTTACAATTTAAATCCACTTCAATGGCAATGATGCGAAATTTATATTGACATGGGTAAAGATGTTGTGAAAGTATTAAAAAAAGTTTATATACTTTGAGCATTTTAAATACAGTATTCCCCGCTTAATTGCACTGGCCATTTTGTCTGATTTTTGGTCAATTAACCGGTGGGTCAATTGTGAAGGGATCGCACCAGCGACCGCAAAACAATTAAAAATACATTCAACCTACTTCGATACTTGATACTCGGTTTCCCGACCAATTCATTCATATTTCTATTGTCACACTTTGTGCATAAGATACTCATATAGTTCAACCAGCCGGCGGCACCTTCAGTGCACGAACTATGGGAAAAATAAAAGATAAACAAAAATACTCATATGGCACTTTTAGTGCACGAGTATTTTTGTATACAAATGCAGAACATTTCCAATTTCAAGTGTCGATGGCTTATGAAGCAAATGCATGGTGTGGTCAAATGCTGATTATGCATAGTGTGGGTATATCGATAGAACGTTATCGATTATCGAAGTATGGTTGGATACAAACGAAGACAAGTAATTTTTATGTATAAATAGGGAAAATAAAAAGATATTGATTCACTTCAAACTCGTAGTAGCCCGTAGCGTAATGGTGTGCGTTCGACTGTTACGCTGAAGGTCTGGGTTCGCTTCCCAGCCTCGTCCACCTAAAAACTAAAAAGTTTTTTTCAGGGCTACTGCCTCTTGCGAGGAATTGACAAATTCTCCAAGAGTATCACTTGTCACGAATAAGTGCTTCTCGTCTAGCCGTTCAGATTCGGCATAAAATTGTAGGTCCCTTCCATTCCTGTCGACAGGCGCACACAGGAATGGTTGCGAGTTGTTAGTCACTAGGCCCTGGTTCTTCATGAGCCGTTGTTCCACCCGATTTATTTATTTTTTTTCACTTCAAACTCTGAAGCCAAACTGATCGTTTTCTTTATTTAGCAACTCGCTGGAGATTCGATAAGTTTAACTTAGTAGTTCAGAAGCCCTACAGAGCTATCCGCTTTTGGTTTAAGGTTTATTTGGCTACTCGCCGGACCAAGTCTGCTAAACCGAACCCTATAGTACAGAACCTCCACCAAATACCATCAGAGGGGTGCAAACTTCACACAATTAACGAAACCCCGCTTTATTGACAGACCTGTTCAATTAAGCGAAACCCATATAACTGCGCAAGTTGGTCAATTAAAAGATAAAATAAATAAATCGGGTGGCACATCGGATCATGAAGAACCAGGGCCTAGTGACTAACAACTCGCAACCATTCCTGTGTGCGCCTTTCGACAGGAATAGAAGGGACCTACAATCTTATGCCGAATCCGAACGGCTAGACGAGAAGCACTTATTCGTGACAAGTGATACTCTTGGAGGAATTGTCAATTCCTCGCAAGAGGCAGTAGCCCTGAAAAAAACTTTTTAGTTTTTAGGTGGATGAGGCTGGGAAGCGATCCCAGACCTCCAGCGTGACATCCGGACGCACTAACCATTACGCTACGGGCTACTACTACAAAAGATAAAATATTCACCTAAAAAATTCACTAAGTTACTTTTAGTGATACCAAGTAACTATAATCACAACAAAAACATAAATATTAACAAAGTAGCCAAGTTCTTCTTTTCGTTCTTGAGTTGGCTTACTAGTCAAGCTTTCATTTCACAATTGAGTAATTAGGTAAAAAAAGAAAACTTGCCAAGTAAACCAACTCAATTTAAGTCAGTAATCATTAAATAATAGTAGATGACTCTAATAATTTTGAGGTTCTTCGATATTACCCTACCTAAAATATTTGAAATTTAACATTAATAAACTTAAAACTTGGCGTACTTGGCGATCTCAGTACTTTTTATGGCTGACGTGTTACGCAAAGATTTTTGTATATAGAAGAACTTGGCTACTTTTTTAACATTTATGTTTTTGTTGTAATTTCACTACTTTTCGCAAAGGTTCTTTTTATCAGAAAAAGTGGGTGGAATAAACGCCCAATGAGAGCCTCATACATAAGTAAAGTAAGTTTTTAATGTATGCCTTTTGTATATACTACAATTCCTACCCATCTACCAATTTTTATAAGTGAGAAGTGCTCCATTGAAATGATGATAATTAATAAGAAGTGGGTGGATGAAACGCCCCTGCATAAAAAAATTCATGATTTCAACTTTTTTCTTGTATACCTACACCTGAAAACGAACCGCTTTACCAAATTTCATAATCCTGCAATAAACAGAAGTGCTCTCAAAATATTGAATATTATTTTTTTGAAAATGGGTGATTGCCACGCCCACTGACAATTCCTATCGCTCTGCCAAATTTCATCATTCTCGACAACTAGAAGTGCTCCATATAATTTTGATATTAATTCTGCGAAAATGGACGGATGCCACGCCCTCTGAATTTAAAATCTCAAATTTTAAAATTTTGCATTTGCTTGCACTTCAAGCCCTACCGTTCTACCAAATTTCATCATTCTACGACAATCAGAAGTGCTCCTCATAACTGATATCAATTCTATTCATATGGGCGGGTGCCACGTCCCTGAATGTAAAATACCAAATTTTAAAATTGTGTCTTTGTCTGCACTTTAAGCCCTACTGCTGTACTAAATTTCATCATTCCACGACAATCAGAAGTGTTCCAAATAATTTATATCAATTCTATGAAACTGGGCGGAAACCACGCTCTCTAAATGAAAAATCTCAAATTTTAAAATGTTTCCTTTGCCTGCACTTTAAGCCCTAACGCTGTATTGAATTTCATCATTCTACGACAGTCAGAAGTGCTCCAAATAATTTGTATCAATTCTATGAAAATGGGCGGGTACCAGGCCCCTGAATGGAAAATCTTGAATTTTCAATTTTTTCCTTTGTATACTCCACAGGGCCTACCGATGTGCGAAATTACAAGATTCTACGATGTCGGGAAGTGCTCCATAATTTTGATGATCTGTCGGTCAGTCAGTCAGTCTGTAACGGTTTTTGTGATTTTTGCCGTCTTATATCTCGGGAACCCATAGTGCTAAAGAATTGAATTTTGATGAGTTGCCTAAGCCTGGTGAGCTTAGCAAATGCTGCGAGTTTGAAGTTTCTGACTTTATTTGTACTGAAATTAGAGGGGGTCGAAAATAGCCTGAGTTTGATCCTGTAAATAGGGTGTAGTGCCAGAACTTGGCTGGGCACTACCGAGCACTTTGATTTATTTTTAGGTTTCTTTCATAATGATTTTTTTTGGCCGTTCAATTAACAAAAGAGTTTACATGGTTTTAGTTTTTCAGCAGCATTTTCTTAAGATCAATATTAAGCCATTTCAATAAAGCGGGGTTCAATTAACCACTTGAAAAGCTATCCTACTTAACAATCAGCGTCATAGAGGTATTTATTCGAATACAAATTTCACTTGAAATATCCAATCCTCGTTTGTCAAATGAACGAACACCTCAACTCAAAGAATGTGACCATGTTTACATGTGTTAGTATTTTTGACAGCAGGTGTTTTTTTTTCCAGCCCTAAGGGAATTAATCGGCATTAAGAGCCAACTATAATTATTTTCCCCTCACTTAAGCAACAAAATGATTGTACATTGTTGTATGGCTGTTCTGTTCCGTTCAGTTTCGACAGTTTTTGTGAACGTAAGAGTGATGATAGTGACAGAAACGGGTTATTAGGGGCCGGTTATAGCGATCAGAAAAACGAATAAGGAAAAACTTTTGAATGGATTTTTTGCACTGTTTTTATTCGATTTGAAACACAAATGCTACACTAAGCTATGACAAAGAACTCATAGATTTTTTTGATCAAATAAAATTTACAATTAAACAGTTATCCATTGTTAAAAATGTATTTATTTATTTTCCTGATGCAAATTCATTTTTCGTGCCAGTTGATCGTAGTTTCCCACAAAATCGAACAAAAAATTCCAATGATTTGAGTTCCAATTTCACTCATTCCACTGAAAGATTTGCGGACGAAAATGTTTTTCTTGTGCATTTCAATCAAAAAAACTTTGTGGTAGGCCAGCCAGGAAAAAATCTTCAATTTCCTACTGTTTTAACTTTTCCTGATGCGTTTTTCTGATCGCTATAACTGGCCCCTTACATACGGAAATCTAAAATTTGACAGATTACATCTAACCGTATATTTTTTTTGTGTATTGTTTGCTGGAGTTTGTCAAAATCAATTCTGTGGGTAGTTTTCTTTCTAACGATTCTTCTGGACTTCTGGTAGATTTTCATAACATTTCTATACCTGAATATGATATTACAAATACCAACCTTAAATGCCAAAAAACAACGAAAAGTATCTTTCCGAATAGTAAAAGTATAGACCCATCACAGGATTTTATGTATTCACATATGTTCGTCGATCAATTCAATGTTTTATTTTTTCGTTGTAACGTTAAAGCCCACAGACAAATTTGATATCGCATCAGCAGGTTACTAGGCTTAAGACAAAATCTATAATTGTCGGAAGGTAACTGAAGTTACTGTCATAACAAATGCAAAGTAGTAAAGTCAAAAGAACAAGAACATATTGCCCTCAAGTGAATTGAATTGTCTTTCTCTTTTTTTTATTGCTATTTCTCTTAAATGTAAGTGATGCTTAAGTGAAGTGCGTTCCTGAGCGTTCTTCCCCTCTGAAATGAAAAGTGAAGAAAAATAAACGATAGAGAAACAAACTAAAATATACAGGTAGTCCCAACATCACCGGCTCAGACGAAAACCCTGGGTTTCTGCGGTGATTTCAAGTCGAAAAACTAAAGAGGTAATTTTCTGTTTTCGATGCCTTTTCGACTTATAAAGGCTTTAATGATTTTTGGTCTCGTTCCTTTAACTGCCTTTAACTTTGCCACCATACAACCGATTCCTGATTTTTTTTTTTTATTAACACATCAGCTTTATCCGTCCTACAACTTTTTTCTATGAAGATTGCGGATAACGTTTTTCTCGCAATTTATTATCAAACCCATTTTATTGTATTTGTATGCGTTTTTTTTTTTTAATAATCATAATTTTATCTCTTTATAATAAAAGCTCAATTGTTTTCCTAAAAAATACCTAATATACCTCCAATTAACTCGTTTAAATACAGATTTTTTTCAATAAACTTTTAAGGATTTCTCTATAATCTTTAATAATTATGACAAATCTTATATAAGAATCAGGAAGAATTTTGAATCCTCCTAAAAAAATGTTAGTATTATGGCTCTTAGAACAATTTTAGTCAAAAAATCAACCTTATCTTTTGTGTCATTCGTTTAAACACACATTGAAATACAACCAAGTAGCTCAGAAAATCGTTAAAAATAGTATGCCAAAAGTCAAATAATCAACAGTTAAAGACAGTTTCTCATGAATTTAACAATTTTGCCAAAAGTAAGTGCTCTAACCGAAGAGAAAAATGCTCAAATTCGAGACTATCAGGACAATGGTCATAAGCCGTCGATGTGTAGGTCACAATATTGTATGCTGATATAAGGAAAACGATGAAAAAACAACAAAGTGCTAGTGAACATGGCTACATCACCTTAAGAAAGACAACCCATAATCCGAAAAGTCTCAAATGAGTATGCGTTGTCTTTCTTGAGGTGATGTAGCCATGTTCGCTAGCGGTTTGTTGTTTTGTCCTCGTTTTCCCTATATCGGATATGGCTAGCCACGAGAAGAGACTCTGCGAGACTTTTGTAAGTCTCGTCTCGGTCTTGTTAAAATCGAAAATTTTCAGTCTCGTCTCGGTCTCGTGTCGGTCTCGTATAATTAGGTCTCGTCTCGGTCTCGTCTCCGAAAAATACGATTTCCGGACAACCTGTTGATTATTGGAACGAAATATTTTCGATTATAGTGCGAATACGTGCGCCTCGGTTGCTTTAAAGCCAGCTCGTCTCGGTCTCGTCATGCGAGACCGAGACTTTTCTCGTCCCGTGGCTAGCCCTAATATCGAAGATAGCTGCATACTAAGTCGAATGTTGTGACCTTAATAATAATAATAATAACCTGCTATGACCATTGTCCTGATAGTCTCGAATTTGAGCATTTTTCTCTTCGGTTAGAGCACTTACTTTTGGCAAAATTGTTAAATTCATGAGAAAATGTCTTTAACTGTTGATTATTTGATTTTTTGCATACTATTTTTAACGATTTTCTGAGCAACTTGGGTGGTTTTTCAAAGTGTATTTAAACGAATGACACAAAAAATAAGGTCGATTTTTTGACTTCAATTGTTCAAAGAGCCATAATGCTAACAATTTTTTAGGAGGATTCAAAATTCTTCCTGAATCTTAATCCTCATATTACACTTAATAAATTCAATAATTAGATTTGTCATAATTATAAAAGGTTGCAGAAAAATCTTTAAAAGTTTATTGAAAAAAATCTGTATTTAAACATTTAAAATAATTAACAAAATAAAAAAGAAAAAAAAACAATTCAAGAAATTTTGAATACAAAATATGCACGTATGGATGGCTCGAACTTACTCTCGTAGCTTACCACTAGAATGCAGCTAGACATTGACGGTGTTAGGTAAGGTTAGGTTAAAAGGGGTGATGAAGCGGCAAGCCGAATCATCTCACTCGGATCTCAGTGCTCCCCGGGAGTTGACTTGGGTAGGAGAAAGGATGGGTGAGGAGAGGACATGGTGGGTATCAGGTAGGGCTTATTGTGGAAGGAGCCTCCCTGAACCATCCTGAAATCTGAATAAATTTCATGATGTTTGCAGGTGGCAAAATAGAGACGCTATCTATGTCGTCGAAGAAGTATTCTCCGAGAGTTGCTCTTCTGTTTCTAGCTAGGCTGGGGCATTTGCAAAGGAAGTGGTATGAGCCCTCCATCGCCTCCTCGTCTTGACACCCTCTACATAGGTCAGATGAGCTGATGCCCATTCTGCTCAAGTGGGTTCCCATGGAGTTGTGACCCGTGAGTATACCAACTAAAAGGGATAATTGGGGCCTACTTAGCTTTAGTAAATAGTCTGTCTTGTTCTTAGAGAGCAACGGCCACAAAGTCCTTGAAACTGAAGAGAGATCCAAAGTTGACCACTGGTCGTTAGTAGCTTTTAAGAAACTATGGTGAATTCTACATTTTTCTTGTTCAAGAGGCATAAGTACCCAGGGTTTGACTTGGCTCGGTTCAAGTATTGCCCCGTTTTTGGCCAGTTCGTCTTCCCTTTCATTACCAAAAATGTCACGATGTCCTGGGACCCAACGAAGGGTAACTGTGTTTGCTGCGCCCAACGATTTTAGTTCGCTGCGACAGCAATCAATCGGTTTGGATTTAGTGACGATTGATGATATGGCTTTGATTGCAGCCAGACTATCTATGAAGAAATCAATGTTCTTTCCCGTCAATTCAAGCGTGGAGATTTGCTTTGCAGCTTCACAAACTGCAAGGACCTCTGCTTGAAAGACGCTACAGAAGTTCGGTAGTGATCTTGATCTTCGATCTTCGTTAGTGACCCGGTTTTCCTTCCAGAGTTCTCTTGATGGAAAGTCTGTAAGTACAACTGGGTTGAAATCAATATGCGGTAAATTGTAATCCGTTTGAATATTAATATCAGTAAAATTAATTATCGTCTTGTGACCATAGTGGCCCCCTTTCCAATAATTGCACTCTTTTAATCGAAGAGCTCTTTTGGCCGCCAGCTCTTTTGTAAAAAGATCAAGTGGGGCAAGCGAAAGGAAAGCTTCTAGGCTGCGGTTGGTGTGGTTCTCATTGCACTTGTTGTACCTATACACGCGAGTCTTTGGATGTTTGTCATGGTCTTGAGATTGGTGGCTTTGTCGAGTGCTGGCCACCAAACTAAACATGCATATGTTAGTTTTGGCCGTATGATGGCTGTATACATCCAATGGATGGTTTTAGGGCTATGCCCCCATCTCCTACCAAAAATTCTACTGCAAGTGTAGAATGCTATCGACGCTTTTTTCTCACGTTCTTTACTGTTTTCTTTCCAGTTTAGTTTACGATCAATTATCAGTCCAAGATATTTTGCCGTACTCGTAATATAGAGCGGTGTCCCATTTACAGTGGGAGGGTTAATAGTTGGAATATTATGTTTTCTCGTAAACAAAACTAGTTCAGTTTTTAGTGGGTTGACATTAAGTCCACAGCTACATTGACGGTGTAGATAAAGTAAATGGTTTGGTAATATTCCTATATCGGTAACGAGAAAATAATAAAAACTTGTTAAGATAGTAGTTTTGAACTTGTTAATTAAACAAACTTTATCTAAAAAAAAAAAAAAAATGGAAAAAGTTAAAATCCAAAAAAAACTGATTTTTTCCTTTGATTTTATTTTTTCAAAAAAAAAAACAAATGATACAAAATTTTAAATGCAACATTTGTCAACTTACTCAGAAGTACCTAATTACAAAACAATGATAAGATCAACTAAGCCAATGACGAGAATATACTTGACCATATACAGAAAAGGCATATTTTTCAATAAACGCATAACTTTATTTCCATTATTCCAATATTTTGGTAAAAAAAAAGATTATTAAAACTGGTCTATTGATTACATTTACGTTTTCGAGAAAACTTAATACATAAAAACGCTTCACACCAAATTTGAAACAAATCCGTTTAACCGTTTAGGCTCTAGCTCGATGTACATATGTATTGTATATTCCAAACATGAAGAGCAGTTTAATATAAATTTTCTGCGATCAACAGCATGTGACGAATCCAAATTCTACACAAACTATTCGAATACATAGTTTCATCATCTCTTAAAATCTATGATTTTTAAATTTGTTCATTAAAAAGTTAAAAATCAAATACTACTGAAAATTCGTCTTGAAAATTTTTTTTCAAAAAATAAACGAGTTTTTTTTCAATTCTTCTCGAAAATAACCCAAATTTTGTATTAACATTTTTACTTGTGATGTTCAAAAGATTGTAACAAAACTGCATTTCAGGATTTTGCCTACAAAATGTATATATCCCCCAGAACTGTTTTGGTAGTCTTAGGTTATATTAGTCTGTGAATATTTTATCGCTCCAACACTTTCGTTCTAAAAATGCACACATGTAGTGATACTTCTTTAGGAACAAAAATAATATTGCATCGTAAACTTGTGTAATCACATTAGATTTGTCAAAGATGAAGTATCTTTAAATCTATATATACTTAAAAATCTTAGAACCTCTAAAACTCAAATTAAAAAAAAAATATCTGTTTTAAAACATGGCTTAATTACAAACGTACTATAGATTTGCATTCGCATTCAAAATAAACCTCGTGTTTAAAAAAGGCATACAAATTTTAGTAATGAAAGTCAGACAACTTTATGATACTCATACATAGATATGTACATATGTATAATTTCTTTTAAATTTACATTTTTTTTTATTATCCTTGTTAACTTCACTCAAACTGACAGCATCTTGAAACTCTTGAAACATTTCCTCATTTTCAATCTAAATAATTAACATTTTTCTATGCCTCGAGAGTTCAAGGAAACATATAAAAAAGGTAAATTTCCTGCATGTACAGTGTCGGAAGAAAATAATAAATTAAAATAGGCTCCATTCCATTCGTGCGCACATGTATAGGTACATTGATAGGCAAATTCACATATCTACAACTTAATTAGAGCAAAAATTCAAAAAGGCCTTAAAAAAATCCAAAGACTGTTATTAGTCTGAGAAAATGAAAAAGATCCACAAGCCATTCCAATTTAATGTTAAAATTTTCCGGTTACAAGTTTAACCATTAGCTATACGCAAAATGTTCCATAATAAAAACTCGAGACCTCTTTTTACAGATGAAACTCTATACAAAAAAATGTTTACTACTCCATAAACCTTAAGCCTGTATAAGCGCACGAAGAAGATAAGCATGCTCAAGCTCATGCCATTAAGTAAATTTTCTGCCTATATAAAATTGCTTCTTCGTTTTTGCTTGACTAGGTATATATTTTTTTGGTGTTGACTGAAATTGACTGACATAATCTTTATTTAAGTTAAAAAGTCAGTGCTGTCGGTCGTTGTAAGAGTTGTTTCCGATCTTAAGCCGATTTCCATTTCTTACACTTTCGACTTGAATTGAATTTAGGACTAAGCCGAGCACAAATTGGCTATATGTGGGTCTAAGGATCTACATAGCGCACGAAGAAGTCATATTTGTAATTAAGAAAATTTCACGTAAACAGTAAGAATTCATACAAATATTAATGAATTTAAAGCTATGACTTAGCCCTCAGCTCGGTTAGAAAATACTCATTTATAAATTATAAACCTATACCTATGCATATTTTTTTTTATTAATATTCTGCTACTAATAAATTCCTGTATTCTTATATGGATTGTAGGAAATTATATAACTTTTTCCTGTCGCACTCGTTCAAAATCTGCCTCCTGCATGGTGAGGATTTTTTTTGGAAGCCTGCTAGTCTTTGTGGCTTAAAATAATTGGACAGATACTAATTATGTGGAAGCAGTCTTCTTTTTCCTTTAAATTGCATATAGTACAAAACTGGTTGAAAGGTCCATTATATGGGCTACCGTTCAAACCAAGTAATTCACACCTTTGAAAATCAGAGATATTTCCTTATAATTGAGAGAATCGTTGAAGTAGTTCCTATCATTCACGTTTAAATTAAGTTGAGAATACAATAGTCTACTATCGGACGCACGAGCTTTCCTAATAAATAATTCACGGACAGAATCTTGATTTCTTTGCATTATACGGTAAAGTTGATCCTTTAAGTTATTGAGGTTGGTTACCCGGGGTTTAGACAAGCGAGTAGAACTAGTAGCGTTTGTGTGTGTTAGTGTATCTGAACAGGAGAGAGTCAACTATTAGCACAAATAGTATAATATTTTTGCCTGCGAGTAGCCTGCCAGTTATCCTGCTAGTGTAGTGTATTGTATTCATTTATTTGTTTTGTTTCCATAGTTTCAATAATTTGTATATTTTTCTGTATGAAATATTTTTAAAAAATCATACTAGTTGACAAAACGCGCAGAGAGCTACTAGTCACACTTACATCCATAAAACTAACACTATGATACAAATGCTACTAGTTCTACTCGCTTGTCTAAACCCCGGGTTAGATCGAATATCAGAGTTTCGCCACACGTGCTTCCAGCACTTTGCCATCTTGCCACCCACCAGTCTTTATTTCTCAATTCATACAAGATCATTTTTTTTCAATACTCGGGTGAGCATGTTTTAATAATGTAATCTGCTTGTGATCTGAGAGTGTTTGTAAAAAGCATTAGAAGACCCGTCTGCAAGTGAATTGCGTAGTTAGAGAATTTCATTGGTAAATTGAATAATTTTTTTAAAAAGTTCCTGTAAAACTTCTCGATTACTTCATACTCTTCAGATCCCCAAATCTGAGGGGCGTAAAAGAGAGTAGATTTGACAACTGAATCAAATACTGTATTTTGTTGAAAGCAAGATACGTTTGTTTGAAAAGATATTTTTCCACGTTACGTTTAGTAAACTTTGCGAGGCATTAGCCTTGTCTTCTAGATGTTTACTAAATTTTAATGATTGATTCAATTTTAGTCCCAGATATTTCAGTTTCTTTACATTACATTAACGATTTCCTTTGTAAAACCATCTGTTTTTTGTTTTTGATCGAGGCGATCGTGAGAAGACCATTATTTTGGAGTTACTCGAGTTAATTGCTAATCCCCATTTTGAACAGTAGTTGGCCAGCCGATTTATCATTAATTGAAGATTTTGCGGTGATTCGGAGAGTATGACAAGATCGTCAGCATACAACAAGACATTTACAACCGTATTGGCAATTCGTATTCCACCTGGGAGATCTGTTTCAATATCGTTTATAAACAACGCAAAACTAAAAATATAAAAAAAAACCTTTGCACTTCTGGAATATCTTCGTTTAAATTGTTTTGTAGGCACTTTTTGGAATAGAATAAAGTGATTTTTGTATTAAGCAAAAGCTTAAAATAAAAATATCAACAGGGACGCTACAAAAGTAGAGCAATAGGGACAGAAAACGACGCCATATGTCTTCCCGCTCTTTTGACATTTCTCCCCAGTAAGATTTGCCATTTTATGATGGAAATAAATACGAGCCAATAACGAGTCGAAATTATAAAAATTTACTACCGAAATGCGGAGTCAGTGGCCTCAACGGATTTCCGGATTTTCATCGAAAAATCATCTTCAGCGATGAGGCTCATTTCTGGCTGAATGGCTTCGTCAATAAACAAAATATGCGGTATTGGTCAGGCAGCAATCCACACGTACTCCATGATTCATCATTGCATCCCGAAAAAATTACGGTTTGGTGTGGTTTATGGGCCGGCGGCGTCATTGGTCCGTACTTCTTCCGTGATGATAAAAACCGGCACGTTACTGTGAATGGGGATCGCTACCGTTCAATGATAACCGAATATTTTTGGCCCCAATTGGATGATATGGACTTGGAGGACATGTGGTTCCAACAGGACGGTGCCACAAGCCACACAGTGGATGTCACAATCAATTTATTGGAAACCAAGTTTGGAGGACGTGTTATCTCACGAAATGATCCAGTCGCTTGGCCGCCTCGGTCGTGCGATTTGACGTCGTTAGACTATTTCCTGTGCGGCTACGTCAAATCTATGGTCTATGCCAACAAGCCAGCGACGATTGATGAACTTCGTACGAATATCGAACGTGAAATTGCAGCAGTATCGGCCGATGTATGCTTGAAAACTGTCGAAAATTGGGTTCAGCGTCTGGACTTCTGCAAGCGTGCCCGTGGTGGCCATGCAAAAGAAATCGAATTCCATACACAATGGCATCAAACCGACTTTCACAGCAATAAATAATTTCATTGATATCCAAACTCGTTTTTGTTTTATTTAAAAAAACTTTTGTAGCGCTCTTATGGAAAAACCCGATATATAGTTTCTAAAATTTCTTCCAAGTTTTCTTAAATTGTTTAAATAGATATCTCAACTGACAGCTCTGAGTCCAATAGTAGGGTAGCATTCCACCAAATTTGTTAAGGAATTCGGATCTTCCAAGGGATATGTTAATACAAACAAAAAACTTGGTAACATAACTTCACTGTTTATTGTTTAATGACCCAAAAAACTTTATTATATTTTTCTCGACCTCAGTCAATTATATTATGGCACTTGCTATCTTTTAACCACATCTTGTTATTATGTTCTGTTATTCTTTTTTTTTTAAGATTTATCTACAATAACGTGCGCTGATCTGTCGGAGGGTTCATAAGATTTCTATGGTCTGTCATTTAATTAAAGTTGACCTTAAAACATTTC
Organism: Melangyna quadrimaculata; assembly: GCA_949320155.1. Lineage (NCBI taxonomy): Eukaryota > Metazoa > Arthropoda > Insecta > Diptera > Syrphidae > Melangyna > Melangyna quadrimaculata. The sequence continues at coordinate 46,305,714 of OX439483.1, forward strand.
TTACTGTATTTTTTTCTTTTCTTTAATGATCTTTCTCCACTTATATTTCATAATAATTTATAAAACCTTGGTATTGAAAGAGGAAAACAAAACGTAACCACATCAGCACTTTGGATTATAGGTACAAACAAAAATAATAACAATAACAATAAAACCTTAATTTCTTGGAAAAGATATTTAATCTACAAGTTAGTTTAAGCCTCTTTTTTGAGCTTGTAAAATGTAAATGATGCTGATGGATAAAGATTTTTTGTTTGTATTTTCGAAGAGTATGTAGTACAATATTGCGAAAGATAAACAAGGAATTTTTATTATAATGTATATGAGTGAAAAAAGCAAGAAAAACATTCATAAATGTTATAGGTAACTAGATACTATGGTCGTCACCATCCTCTGTCGATAGCAAAGTGCAATGCATATTTATTTAAGATGGTAGACAGTGAGATACCAATTCAAGAGGTCTTCACTTCTTCTTTAATAAATATTGCAAAGACATAAAAGTGATAATTGAGAAATTTTATGTATTTTAGCCTAAAAGCATAAGTTGTATAACTGTTTATACTGCAATAACTTGTTAATGGTTGTTTTTACTTGTTTTTTTGCTTGTCGTTTTTGTAAATCAAAAACATTATGCAATGCAAATTTAAATTCAAAAGCTTAAAGATTTTTTTTTTGGAAAAGAAGAAGAATGGTTTTAAGTTGGTAGAAGAAAACATTCTTTACATAATAATAAAAGATAACTATGAAACTTTTAAAATAACTTCATTTTGTAAAAAAGCTACAAGCGAATCCCTTCTAACAAGAAAATAGGTTTTCACAAAATTGTGGAAGACGGTTAGGGTTATTTTTAATGGATTTTTATTAATTCAGGTATTTCTTGAATATGTTTTTTGAAACTCTTTATTAATATGCTGATTTGTTTAACAAGTTGAATTTTTTCAGAGAATATTTGCACAATGTCGGAATTCATCATCAATGAACCGCCCTATGATTTCCAAAAACGGACGGAAAATCAACTAAAGTTTGATTTGGATTCCCACGCAGAAAAAAATTCAATTTTTTGACATGTCACTAGAGAGTTTTAAAACTATGAACCCTTTTGCCTCTTTAGAAAAACTACTCTAGGCCCCGGACCAGCAAAAACTAGATTTGTTCATATTTTTGCTAGAAACATTAAAAAAGGGTATTTTAGTATCGGTTGTGATCCGATAGTAAAATAACTCATACCAAAAATAAAAACCTGAATAATAAAAATAATAGCGCAAATTTTTATGAATTATTACGATATTAAAGCAAAGGAGAATGCCCAAAAATGTATGAACAAAAAACCCAGAGTCGATTAAGAAAAATCGTATATGGATTGAAAGACCATTAAATGTAGATAACAAGTATGGAATTATTTTCTCAAAATGTTGTCCCCGGGACTGGGCATGACAGTTTTTAATTTTTTTAAAACTAAGTGTTTCTTCAAAAAAAGTAAAAAGTGAGAAATGAACATATTGTGGTAGATCTATATTATTAAATAGATCAGCACATGTCACTTAAATCTTCAGCCATTAGATGCAGTAGCGGATCCAGGGAGTTGGCTATAGGGGCTGAAGCCCCCCACAGCTGAATCATAAAATAATTTGAAATATAAAAAGCAATACATTACAACGTGTAGAATTTTATATTCCGTCTAAAATATTGTTAAGATATGAAATTTGATGGACAAAATAACGTGGTTGGGGCAGAACTATTTGCATACATGTAATGTAATTTTTTTCTAAGCCCTAAGATTGGGGCTAAAGCCTGAAGCGAAATGGACAAAAACTAAGTTGGGGGCTATGAATATGGATATTTTTAATGCAACGACAATCTTTCCCTAAGAATTAAACCCAGAAAATTGGAACAAAAAAAAAAAACAGCAATAAGGTCTGAGAATATTGGACAAAACACCTAGCCAAGGTTAAGCAACTTACTTCCTAAAAACTAACCTTATTCCAGAGGGTTTTGGGGGCTCAAGCCTAGGGACTGTCAAAGTCCGAAGTTGGGGCTAAGGCTTGAAGATATAAGTAAAAAGAGATAAAAATAGTCGGGGCTTTAAATTAACGTGTCAAATGCCCCAACTGTATATACAAAAAACAAAGCTAATTTACTGAAAGAAACGCATTGGAGAACAACGGGATGTCAAGTTTAGTGTATGTTTAATATCACAGGAATTGTTTCTTACGGCCTTGGCTGGGCTTAGAAATTTTCAGGGCTACGTTTTCAAAATTTGAAAGGTCCAAGGCAATTATACATACAAAACATAGAAATTCTCTAGTCAAGGAGCCAAATTCCAAAAGCGTGATTTTTCTCTGTGCGCGCTCAGAAAATCATGCAAAAGCAAATGAATATTTGCAATCCCTCTAGACTCTAGAGTGACGTGCAAATTTGTCGACATATTTTTTTAACCATGAATACCTATAAAACGTATGCAGCGTATACACGAAAACTCATTCACGCTGACAGAATTGGGCCACGGCTTATTTCTTAGAGCAGCTTTGTCTTATGTCGTAAAGTGTCAGTTTGAACAAAATAGTTTCTCTTTGATTTGGATAATTCAGGAAAAATGAGATCTTTGAGGACTAATACCGTGTCAAAGCACATATATGAGCTTTTACCAGTACGAACACTTAAATATAATTTTTCTGAACTAGCCAATTAAAAACAGTTTTCAAATCTTGTCAAAAATGGGAAGTTCAAAACATACCCACAGCTAATTTAAAAATATAACTACATAATGTAGGTACCTAATCAATTTTTAAATAATATAAATAAACGAATTTGTACGCGTGGTTCAAGCATATATGGCTAAAAATTATTGTGCGCCTTTGAATTTGCTTCTATCTCCGCTACAGCAATTATGAGTAATTGTTATTGTACTTTGTATTGAAAACATTTTGAAGGGCAACGGGAGCGGATATAAAGGCACACAAAAAAACGGATATCGTTTCATTAAAGGAAAAGGAAAAAAATACTTGAGCCTTAAAGGTTAGACCGCACTCGCCGGAACTGCACTGCATCGGAAATACACTTCACACGAGTTCGTATGAATTTGTACGAAGTTCAGTTGCCGCTTAGTGCGATATAGCTCCTTAAATTTCGTAAAAAATAATGTTTTGCTGCGTTGTCGTGAAGTTTAGTTCAACTGATGTTGAGAACGGTCTTGCATTAAACCTAAACTGATCTTTATTATTTGTTATAAATTATAAAATTTATCATGGGACAGGCAAATTTTATTAGTTAAGGTCTCAAAATGGATCTCCAAACTGCAAGCCCCCCCACACAGCCAAATCCTAGATCCGCTACTGATTAGATGGCACTGTTTTTGCTCACAAAATGGCGGTTATCAGCCATAATGTTACCCAAAAGTTAAAACAGAAAAATAATAAACGTAATACCTTCTTGAAATCGTAAGCGTATAAATCGTATATGTATAGATCCATCTCATCTCTTCAAATTACATATCACATGATTTAATCACAAGAAAATCGTTATTCGCAATGTTGCCACTCGTTGGCAGTTATCGGGACTATTTTTGAGAAGGTTATTTCATATTTGATGCATACTAAGAATGTGCAACTAAGTAGTACTAGAGTCTTGACACAAAAAGTTTTTAAAGGACTTATTTCCGAAGAAAAAGTTTTGAAAGACAAAGTTTCTAAAAAAAAAAACTATAACGGATAACAGTTGGAAAAATAGTACGTACGAATTAAGTACAACTTATGTAAATTATTTGCACACTGTATTACTTATTATGTAAAAATTGGACCTTCATTTCCTTTACTATGTTACTTTTCAACTCCAGCATGAAAAAGAAAACGGTAAAACTAATATTTTTAAACGACAGTGGTAAATGTCCGAAATGTTTTGTTTTCACAGTTTATTCCGTTTTTTTTTTATTGATTTCATGGACAAGAGTACTTTTAATATATTTAGATATAATTTTTATTTTTTTAACTTTGTGTTGTAGAATTTTAGTTTTTGAAACTTCATTTTTTGTTTATGTCTTTTTTCAAAGCTCTGTCATTCGAAACTTTGCTTTTCGAAACTTTTGTGGTTTTCCATGTTTCCAGTAGATATTGAACTATGTTTTTTTAATCGGTATCGTTTTTTTCTGCATCGCCCTTACCAACTTTGATTACATGAAAAAACACCTTGTTGTTAAAAATAAATTAATTGTCATAGCCAGCCCCGGGGATAATTTTTAAAGAAAACAATTTCAATCAAAGCCCTTTCAGTTCATATGGGTTTTATTATAATCGACGCTGGTTTTTTTTGGGCATTCTCCTTTAGTATGATACTGGCCATTTTTGTAAAATACTCTTATTATCATATTATTTGATTTAGTATCGTGTACAAAAATGCGCTTAATCTAAACTACATCCCACCACAAAAACAACCGGATATGAACCACTTGAGATGAACCATCTGGTATTAAGTAAATATAGTTTAAGACAGTAAATTATAATTTTTGATTACTTTTAATGAAAAGTTCAAAAAGCCTTTGGCGGGGGTGGGTGGTTGAAAATATGATTATATTGGTAGGATTTGCAATAGCGTGATATTTTTAATTTTTTTTTTTAACCAAAACTGATCAATTATAATAAAAGTTAAAATTTGTATTTATCGATTCATCGATTCAATTTGTTTAGGTAAAATTTTGCATATGTATCAATAACGATAATGCTTAGTCTGATAGGATGCCGAAAACGTCCAACAATTTATTACTAGCGAGAACCTACCTCACGAGAGTATGAAACATTTTCCTCGTCTAAATTGTACTTACTGAAAACTTGCAAGGGCTTGACGTATATTTGACAAGTTTTCCTCGTCTAGATTTTCCCTAAGGAAAACTAACTAGTGCCATGTGAAAACTAGACAGAAACTGGGCATTTTTCCAGCCGGGTTTTATTCAGAAAAAAAAAACAGGATGCAAAATATTGATCTGACATTTTGCCCTAGAGCACATACGTAAACAAAATATAAACCGCAGTTTTTTGAAAAATATTGCATAATGGCATGAGCAGAAGTAGAAAGACCGAAATCATTCAGAAGGGGATCTATTTAGCCTAGGTGTAGCAATTTGGCTAAAAAATAGCTTTAAATTGTTTTTATAGAAATATTTAAAAAAAACAAAAAACAACGGAACTCTAACGATATTAGGTATGCTATAACTTTGTATTAAACCAGAAATACATTCTTTTATTTTATTTTATTTTAAAATGAAGTTGTGGGAGTAAATATTTTTTTAAAAATATAGTTTTTTTTAAGAAAAAAAATGTTATTTTTTCAAACAAATTTTTTTTTTTGAAAATTGTATGTTATTAAGTATAGATATTATGTTTTTATGTCAAACACTCGAACTCTTACTTTTACTTTTCAAAATATTAAAAAATAAATAAAGGAACATATGTACATAGGTACTCTTAAAAAAAAGAAAACAAGAGAAAAGTAAGCTGATGATAATACACCGGTTGCTTAAATGATTACTAATTTGTTAGTTATATAGTTATTTTTTTCAATATTTTGAAAATGAATTCTCTTAATTCAATAACGTTTTATGTGCGATTTTTCCTTACAATGCATTTCAGAGTTCCTATGCAAAAATTCTGAAATGCCAAAACATGAAGGTATTTTTTTTTTGTATGATTAATGAAACAAGTAATTATTTTAATCTTTCCATCGTAATTCCACAAAAATAAGATCATATGGATCTTAATATTAAACATTCTTATAATCCTACATGTCTTAGAATTATCATATTTTCAGTATTTGAATTAAAATTAATAGCCCAGTCAATAATTACAAAAAAAAGGGCTAAATTCGCAAAGGGCGATGTAATTCTGCATTTTTGATATGTTGTTGGGGCATGTTAGAGTAGTCTCTAGCTAAGTTTGCAACTTCGAAAAACCTGTGTTCGCTGCAGAAAAAAACGCAAAAATCACACCATTTTTTTCCGACATTTTCCTTTATAACTTTGGAAATATGAAATCTTAGATAAAACCATCCACTATGTTCTTGTTTGTTATAAAACTTTCTACAAGAATACATTAGTTTAAAATTTCATGTATGTTATATTTGAGTTGCTATTTAACCACGAGTAGAAACAAAAATTCTGAAAAACTAAGTAATTTTGAAGCGCACAAAAAATAGGTCAACAATTGTCCAATTGTGCTCAAGATTTGCAATCAAATTGCCTAGAGTCTTATAAGACAAAATTTGAAAATTCGATCCAAATCGGTCAAATAGTTTTGGCAAAAAACATGATGTCATCTAAGTGCAACAAGCAATGTTTGCATCATTGCTGTGGTCAAAGTAGAACACTTAAGTTGGCATTGATTTTTGTTCACGTACTTGGAACCCTTAACTATGATAATATATACTTAGTTATGATATTTATATTTTTATCTAAGCAACTTTGGTAGCAATTTTAAAAGTTACGAAAATTGTTGACTTGGCATGTAAATATGTAATTTCGTAAACACATTCTAGACTTTTAAATTCACTAACAAAGTTGCTTAAAAAAAAGATATAAATATTTTGACTATATTTTATAATAGTTAAGGGTCCCAAAAACGTGTACAAAAATCAGTGCCAACTTAAGTGTCCTACTTTGACCACAGCATTGATGCAAACATTGCTTGTTGCACTTAGTTAACATCATGCTTCTTGCCAAAACTATTTGACCGATTTGGATCGAATTTACAAATTTTGTCTTATAAGACTCTAGGCAATTTGATTGCAAATCTTGAGCACAATTGGACAATTTTTGACCTATTTTTTGTGCGCTTCAAAATTACTTAGTTTTCCAGAATTTTTGTTTTTTCTCATGGTTAAATAGCAACTCAAATATAACCTACATGAATTTTAAACTAATGTAGTCTTGTAGAAAGTTTTATAACAAACAAGAATATAATGGATGGTTTTATCCTAGATTGCATATTTCCAAAGTTATAAAGGAAAATGTCGGAAAAAATGGGGCGATTTTTGCGTTTTTTTCACTGTTGCATTTTTCCTGCAGCGAACACAGGTTTTTCGAAGTTGCAAACTTAGCTACAGACTACTCGAACACGCCCCAACAACATATCAAAAATGCAGAACTACATCAGACTTTGCGAATTTATTGTCGAGTTTGACTGGGCTATAAAAAGAATACTGAATTTTAAAATCCAAAATACTCATAAATAACGGAAAACTTTCAATACAATCAACTTGAAAAAAAATAATACTTTTTTTTTAAATTTTGAGTTTGAAAACTATTATTCAAAAACTATTTAATTATATAACTTGGTTTAAAAATAAAAGATATAACATAACACAATAAATATGGCCGTTGTTTTTAATAATTTCACTATTGTATTCACAGTGTAGTGCACTCTTTTGTCGTTACTCATTTGTCATAAAAAGCAAACGATTGCCTTGCAAAACCCTCTGGATCCAAATGTCAATTTCATAATCGGTGTTAGATATTAAGTAGAAATGTAACTTTTTGAAACGCTTGGAGTTAGGATAATTGATAAAAAAACACTTGCTGTAGAAAAATTTTGTTACAAAAATCACCAGAATTTGATCAAAGGGTTTAGATTTTGGCTCGGCAATATCGGTCCTTTGAGTCTGAGTCTCTAAATCCAATAACGTTTTAAGTGTGATTTTTCGTTTCCCATAAAAAAAATTGTGACATGGCAAAATGTGAAAGTAAGTACAATTATTTTTGGTTTGCATGAATAATGAAAAGTAAGCAAAAAAATAATTATTATTCTACAAAAATAAGATGATGGTGTACCTTAATATTAAATATCGCAACATTAAAAAATGTTTCTATGTAAATAATTTAACTTTCACGCAAAACAATTCAAAAGCAATTGGATTTCACTTCAGCTTATTCATGTTCAGCTTACAAAAATGTTTGCATGCAAATATTTATTGTATGTAACACAATTAATTTTATTGTTTGCATGATACAGGTTGCTTTTGACAGTGAAATATTTTTGACATGATGCTTTTTAAATTAAACTATTTTTTTCGAAAAATAAATTTTGAAGCTATGGTTATTTTTGATGTCTTATTTCTTTTCTCATGATGTATCATATTAATGCACGTTATAATACCTCTGATAACAAATTTAGAAAATCTCTATTTTCAACCCCCCACCCCTCCCAAAGGCTGAACAGAAAACCTACCAGACTTTTGATTTCGATATCACAAAATATGCGCCTATAAAACCTCATACTCCAGATTTGGGTTATCCATCCACTCCCAAAATTTGCTGTCGGCTCTTGTACTAAGTACACAGTTTGAGTGAAAATGAAATGTTCATACAAAATTGTCAGCGTCAAATGTTTAACTTTACATTCCACAGTTTCTATTTGTAATTTATAAAATTTTCCATGGTTGCAGATACTTTTCCTTGTTATCCC